>CM033628.1:24490362-24646360 GCA_019453435.1 Rhinogobius similis | reverse complement strand
TAAATAAAAATGTGTAACTTGTGCGGATACTGTCTGCCTAGGGCCATCCTTGAGCCTTGACTCAGACTAGGCACAGTAGAATGAAATATATTTTAGGTTGAGGGCAACAAATCTTCACTGGGACGTGATAAAAGTTTTATGTCTAAAACAACTAGAAAAAAATAAATACATTGCTATATCAACACTACCACAGCTTGATGTGGTTCAGAACAGGATGCTTTCATTCGTGCAATCATCTTCAGTTTAGCATTACCAGAAGCAATTGGCACAGTCTGCAAATCGGTACTCCCAATCGTCATCATTTTGTAGTAGTCTACTGAAAATACTATATTTATAGTTAAGCTTCATAAATATCCTTTATAATTAAAGGAACTAATTTCTGAAGCAGTGCCACTTTGGTTTGTTTGCTGTTCACATAGTCAAACATCTTATCAAATTCATTCATCTTGTCAAAAATCTTATGTCACTGAATAAATATAATGGTGCCTGAATTCTGCTTCTCTTCAAGGCTTCATGTTGCTATGGAAACACTCATGTGTGCTTGTGAGACTCACATTTACAGGAAAACTGAGTCATATCTGACTAGGACAAATATGAAGGAATACATACTGTAGTTTTTCATGATTTAATACCATGGGGGGAACTGCTGTAAATAACTCTTGTATACATATAAATAGCCTAATAGATCAAAAGTGGTCATTTTAAACAATGAATTACATATCTGTTGAAAATGTATGGACCAATGGCCTCACATTAGGAATAGAAAAGCTGAATGGTTTCTGATATGAAGGAGCTCGTTTGGACCCAACATTTACCTTTTGCCATTCAATATTTAAAGACACATGTATTTCTTGGCCGCTTCTTCTTTTTACCTTGTTATTGTATACTATTCTTTTCTCCCTCAGAAACTTGTCGAAGAACCCCATGTTGACCACGCTGTCCTGGCAAGCCTTTGATCAACTGCAGCTTTTTGAACTGTAAGTATCTCTAATAGCTTCTCCATTTCAAACTTCTCTCCATTTGAAGTGCTAAGGAATATATATTTATTGCTATATAGAAATCTGTTACTTTATCTGAGATTTGAGAAGTCTTGTATGTTTTAATGGCCTATGTTGTTAGGTAACACAGGTAACTTATTTTCAGGTAAAAATGTTTATTATTGATCAATTAATATGTTATTGACTATGTAAATGTCATTAGCTTTCATACCATACATTTATTGAAGAGAAATTAAATTGTATATCAAAAGCAAAAACCTTCCTGTTGCTCAGTAAACAAAGAAGCCCTTGGTGGAATGTGGGGCGGGGCCGGGACATGTGATTGTGATTGACAGCTGTCAGGGTTAACTGGGACAAGAAGGTAGGAGTATACAGGAGGAGCTACTCATGAATACTGAAAAAATGTAACATTGTGTTAAATGTTGTATTTTTTAATTCCCTTTTGGCTTGTTGAATTTTGAACATCAAGTTGTGAGTGATTAATAAGACACTCACCTGTTGTACTCAAGGTAAACACAACGTGATCACCTGAATATATTTTGGCTTAATCTTTTATGGACTACTGTGACAGAGCCAGCCCGAACAGCGCCCCCTGCTGCATGTATGTATTAATGAAGCCCTCACAGTAGTAGGCATCATACAACTGTACAGTGTGATTATTAACATCTGAGCAAGGTGCAATTTGTCACACACTTTCTTCTTCGCTCCTTCTTCGACACACCTACCGTCAAGTGTGAACCCAGTATTTTATTATAAATTTTATTATAAACCTGCTAGACTTACCTTTTAAAATGTAGATTTTTTTTTCTTTTATGCAAAAAGAATATATATATATATATATATATATATATATATATATATATATATATATATATATATATATATATATATATATATATATATCATGGGGCTTGCCATATTGGTGTTTATGACTGGTGCACTCACAAACAGTGTCGGCTGTAGGAAGCATTCATCACGAGGTGTTATACACATGTGCTACTCTGTAAATACATACCAGATCTTGGTACCTTGATTGAGGGGGAATGATCCAAAATATAAAGCATCATTTCTGGGCTATGGTGAAATTGAAATACCGGTAAACATGCTATTTGAAATGTTATTTTCACTGATTTTCACTATATTGCAACAAATTATGTCCAAGGTTTTGAGTTTTTATATTTTAAGCTCATTATCTATTTTATAAATTAAATTGAGCCTTTACCCCTGAACTAGACGAGCGATAGTTTGTTTTTAGTGCAGAGACTGTTCAATGATATTGGGAATTGGGTTGAGATTTGTAGTCTATTCTGTGATGAACCCAGCCCCCAGTATATTCTGTACCAGTGTGGGCAGATATACTATATTGTGTTCCCCTGAGTATATAGTCATCTCCAGTCCAGCCATGCATCACCGTCTTCCTGTCAACAACACGATCATCTCACATATGAAACCTCTTGTTTGGTGGCAGTAAGAATAATGCAGCTCCTTCCTCGTCCTTCACTGCTCTATAATTCTCAGTGTCACAAACATGTCCACAGCTGTGGATAGTGACATGAGAGGGTCCAGTGGTGGAGATGGCTGTCAGGATGATGGGTGGGACCCCCAGAGCAGAGCCACTCGAGAGGAGACGGTGCTGTGTGTGTATATATCAGCGCAGGACAAAAGCAGTAAATATAGCAGAGGTCTCTGGAGTAAATGTAGCCCTGTTAGTGCCGCTGGTAGTTTGGACTGGATTTATGGAAGTGCTCTGTACCAATGATGTTCTGTGGATTACTGTATGTTATCCACAAAATCTGTGTGGAGTCGACTATAGGGCTGGGTGATATGACAATACATTTCAGGTGATTTTTTCCATATTGATTTTTGTCTAAATATTAACAAATAAAAATGGCTTTCCATATTTCCTTAACATACAAGCAGACACAAGATCCCTTCTTCCAAAGTCTGAACTCTGCTCGACACCACATGCTTTTACAGGTAGAGGATTAAATATAGACCTCTCGATTAAAATGATCAAAGCTGATCACTAATTATAAGAAATACTTTCAATTTGATTAATTGCACAGCCCAAATTTGCAGTGTTATGAAGATTCACCTCTGCCACAAATGTGTATTTATAAAAGGAAATAGTGAAAATGAGTACTTATTTTTTTAGTCAAATAGAGTCAATTCACTTAAATTGTAACATACAGTACTTAGAATGCGAAATGAACAATGTACGGTACTTTATCATTGTGTATCTAAGTAATCATGTTAATGTGGATCATTTTGGGACATAAAGGCTTTTTTGAGTCATCTATGACTGAATTATACTGGAGTCTAGCTGTTATCAGATTTTATTTATTTTTAAGGATTGCCTTTGAGATGCTCCATCTCTAGCTCTAAAGCTTGGAAGTTTAAATGATTAGATTTGATTAGACCAGGGCCATATGAAGCCTAAGGCAGTTAAGAAAGGAAGTCAAACCACTCTACTCACTTCTTTCTCTCTTCTGTGGAAGTTTGGTCAGAGGGGATTTAGTAAACACTTTACTGGCAATAATAGGTTATATTTGTATCCAAATCTTGAACTTTATTATTATTATTTGTTTGGGATTCCACAAACTTGTCATAATAATCTTTCAACTGAAAAGAATCAAAACTTTGGTGAATAATGGCACCACTTCACTTTTTTTAGACACTGGACTAGTTTTTGTTTCATGTGGATAGGCTTGAGGATTGATTACAGCGATATTAACCATGAACCAAGTAAACTAATAAACAATCTAACAGTTAAACAGCAAACATTATATATTGATAAAATTAATTGGTTGGCATGTTTTAGTTGGAAAGATGTGTATATAATTTGTACGGAATTCCAGAATGGCCCATGTTATTCAAAGCAAAGATGAAAACAGCACAACATCAGATCACTCAGCGTCTTGTCTGAGTGATCTGATGTTGTGCGTCTTGTCTGAATTGGGTTGTCTCTTTGATGACTCCAAACCTGTAGGATATCGATGTTGAACTAATCGAATCACTTGTTGTCTGCAGGCATTTGGAGGACATAGTGTTTGAGTGCGGCTGTGGCATCCGCTGGCTGCAGCTATGGCAACAGAGAGGGGAGGCGGGGCTGGGCAGTCAGGAGCTGTACTGTGAAAACGACTATAGGAAAATGCTTCTGCAGGACATGAACATCAGCGGGTGTGGTGAGTTCATGCATAGAACTTCGATGGGACAGGCTTTTACCAGTGATAAAAGGGACATTTTATCAAGGCCTATGCAACTTGCTAAGTTTATTTTCTTCAACTGACCTTTAGAATCTATTCATGAGGGGACACAAACTAATCTGTCTTCTCAGGATAAGACATTTAACTCTTCAAAGTGAGAAGCAGATTTGTCTTTTTTTACATTATTCATTTGATGCATGCATATAAAATCAGACGTACATATATTCAATAATTTAATTTGTATACTCTCATTTTACTGAGCTTAATAACTGCCACGACAAAGAAGGCCATCAAGCAACGGGTCACTAAACACAAGCAGATGTGTGTTCTAAAATATTTTCAGGTGTTGATGACATATTAATTTGATGCACTCAAATGTTATTTTATTATGTCCTCTTCTACTTTTTATTCACTTAAGTGGACTAAATGTTAAATACTGTTCTGGTTACACCCTGTTTGGAAATACGTTGTCATTTATTTGACCTGATTTGCTCTCGTCCGCAGAGCTGCCAGACATCAGTGTGAGCCACAGTAACCTCACAGTGGTGGAGGGGGATCGTGTCATTGCCACCTGTAATGGGACAGGTACTCCGTTACCTGAAGTGGACTGGCCTGTGCATGGACTTCAGTCTATAAACATACAAGAGGTACGTCCACATCCCTGCTACACTGGGCGTGTGTAAAGCTGCGGCTAACTCATACATTATTTATAAATGTGTCTGTTTGCATCAATCATCAAAAGGCTGTTAGACTCAAACTAGCCTGCAAACAGGAGTGTTAGACTGTGTGATTGTGGTGATTCTAATTCAATAAAAGCACACAATTTATAGCAACTTCTTTATTGAAGCTCTTGGTGCATCACAAGCAGACTTCTATTGTGCATAACAGAATCATCAGCAAGTGCAGCATTTTCCAATTCAGTGTTTTTCTTTACTATTTGCCTATTTTGCGTTCAACTGAGCTACATATGCCTCACACAGTAGTTTGAATTGTTTTATGATAAATGTTCTCAACTCATTTCTCAGCTTTTGTAGATGTAGAGCAAATAACTGTTAAAATAGAATATAAAAAAAGAATGCTGCGGCTGCTGTGAAAGAAAGCTTATTCTACCTGACCAAATCATATGAGAGAAGTGTAGTTGTGTATGTGAACTAGTGCTCTTTGTCTTTGAAGGCCACATTGTATGAGAACACTCACTCCATCAACATCACTCTGGTGAACGTGAGCCGAGATGACAACAACTTCTTATTGACCTGCATCGCCACCAACATCGTGGGAATGACCAACGCCTCAGTCCAGCTCACTGTGCACTGTGAGTATCTCTAGGTGCTGCTACAGTTCCTAACTTTATTTTGTTATTAAAATAGTTGGAATATGTTTATGGTGTTGTTTGTATCAGTATTATCTTTAACAGCTTGTTAGTAAAAACTTACCTTTCAATCAAAGCAGGATGATGTACAGATGGGACATTTGAAGCACTTTTAATGTTATAATTAAACTCCTTTAATTTAGATCAAATGCTGACTAAATGTGTACTTCCTTGAAAAGCACCTGATTTCTTCTCCGGACTCTATGAACTACTGTTTTTAATTGAAATTTAGTGTTAGTCTACAAAATGCCATGGAATTTAATGTTAGTTTACAAAATGCCATTTTTGTCATTATACATTAATCAATCAAGAATATTATTTCTTGATTCAAATGATATTAAGCTGCTTCTTATCATACTTGTTTTAAAGATACTAACCTTTAGTGGTATTGGGGTTGTGAGTTTTATAAAGGACTAAATTAAATCAAATTGTGCCATTTGATTCTTGGATCTGGTGAGTACCTTCATAAATAAACTAAAAAAACTAAAAAAATAAATAAATAAATTAAAAAAAAAAATAGTCAGGTTGACAGAGGAGACAAAAATATCTGAAGTTTGGTTGTGAATCAGGCTTTACATAAAATAGGTGTGGATTTTCCGTGATATATATAGTAAAATAAAAGTTGCAGTTATTTATTTGCAACCCCAAAATTGACATACCTATTTAGATCAGATGTTATACAAAATAAACTCAAAAGTACTTTTCCCCCTCAGTTAAATATGACAAGCAGAGTACATGACAAGTTGCAGACCTAAAGCATCTGTTTTCAGACAGAACACCAAACACACTGCAGCATGACTCATTTGACCCCAGGCCTGAATAAAAGATGCTATTTTTACATTGAAAGTGGCATGTTGGCAGACGGGTTAGCGCTCCCCCATCACAAAAGACCATCATTGGTGTCTCTTTTTGTAAATTTCCTTGTACGTTATTGTTAGTGCTACTGGTTTCGGCCTCAGCAAAAATCTAAGGAAGGGCAGTCAGTTTGTATTCAAGAGTCAAACAGGTATCCTAATCTGTACTACACAAGATCTAACAAAAAATAACGAAAATTTAACGAGTCAGTAACAAGTCAGTGGTTTTGTTGGATACTTTTTTGAAGTATAGTTGTTTATGAACAATGAAGATAATGAAGAAATTGGGGTTTGTGGCTCTGTAAATTAGCTATTAGCACAACAGCCCAGTTCTGATCATCAAACAACAGATACTGTATAAAGGACCAGTAAAAGGACAAATTATTATTGTGTAGAGATGTTATCTGACATACAGTATACAGGCTTTAGGCCTAATGTTCTGGTTTGAATTTTGATGTAAGATCAACATTTCTGCCATTGCAAGACATTCCGAACGCCTTTCATGGTCTGCTCACTGGGGGGGTTCCTAATGAAGATGAGCATATTTGCCTGGTAGACATGAAGCCATAAACAGCGTGCTACTGGGTCAGTGAGCATGACGGGTGGGCTTTTAGACAAAGTTGATCTATGCGTGTAGTAAAAATGCCCGTTAAATGAGTGACCCATTAAATGAGGCGTGCTGTAGTATTTACAGATTATCATAAAACAAGGTGATGTGTTTGAACAGATGCTGCAGTGCTATTAAACAAGTCGAGAGTGGGCACACCGAGATGAGTGCTTCATGTTATATTAATGTGCAGATTAGCGTTTTAGACATTATACCTATAAATAAGCACGTTTTAGACTTGTAGAACATGGGGTAGTTAATGCCACTATTAACTGCACCAGAATTATGATTGCGGCTAATGAATGCAGCGCAAAACACAGCGGCTATCAGTCAACACTTGCATAATCCAAGTAATCTACGTGCTTCCCCTCAGTCAGATCATTGTCACCATAGACTCCACTGTTATACTTCTACATCTATGCCAAATCATTCACCCTAGTCATCCTTTCCACCATCACAAACTGTCTGTTAGACGTCATAATCTGGATGGATACTTTCTCAGACTCTAAAGCAATAAAACAGAACTCCTCATCACTGGACCCCAAATTTTCCTCTCAAATCAAAAATCAGACATACAGTATCACCAAAACGTTGTTTTGCTCACAATCCACTGCAGAAATCCTCATCTGTGCTTGCATCACTTCCAGAATCGATTACTGCAAGAAAACTTTCTGTATGGTCTGTACTCCACCCATCTCCAAAAACTGCACACAATCCAGAACTCTGCTGCCCGCCAACTAACTCAAACTTATCTTTGTCCTCAAACAACTCCACTAACTTTGTACAAAACCACATCAAGATCAAGGTCCTCCTCAGTACCTAAAGTCCCTCCAAAACCTGGCTCCTCCTCATGTCACCGACCTGCTTCGTCAGCACTCTCCCATCCGCCACCTCAGTTTAGCCAACACTACCCTCCTAACTCCCATCAGGACAACTTCTAATCATTAAGCAAAACCCTCCTGTTTAAACTTGCATTTCCTTGATTTATTACATCGTTTTTTTTTTACTTTGTTTTCTTGTATTGTAAAGCTTTGAGTGTCCAAAAAAGATGGATGTATAATTATTATTTATCAGTCACTGTTCTCAGTATAGACTTTTCTGGCACCACGCTTGAGTGCAGTAAGTCATGAATCAGAACTTTTTTCACTTACAATGCATTTTAGTTAATGCACAATCAATACACAGGGTTTGTGCATCTAACTAGCAAGAAAGAATTCTACTCATATTGTATTACCAATTATTTTGAAAACTACAATGGTACACACAGATAATTTAGTTTAAAATCTATTATTTTTATCTGCCTAACATGTATCTTATAGAGCCAAACTGTAATGTTTCCAAAGAGAAAATAATTCTATGCCTGTTCATTTGACCCAGAGCAATGGACAAACCAGAGCATCAGGAAATCACACCTCTTATGATCTGCTGTGATGCCTAGAGTCAGTGCTCTGTGATTCTAGATCTCTAAGAGGAAGCCACAGTAACACGAGGACCCTGTCACAGCAGCACAGTGTTTACATACACTCAGCCTTCAACAGAGAAACACTAGAGGACCAGTCACACGCTCACACATAACAAATCAATGTGGAGCTGCTCTGATCAGAGAAGCACATTAATAGGGCAACAAGCATCAATGTGTTGATGTTGGTTTCATAGATTCCCCAAAGAGTACAGACTACAGACTAAGTATAGGTGGCCACATTGTGTTACATAAATAAATGAAGTAACTGAGTTTGTGAGAAAGGGTAAATGTAAGTTATTGTCACCAAGAAGACAATTTTGTGGATATCTTGCAATTGTATTGCATGTATTGTTGAATATTTATACCACTTTGTGCATGGTATTAAAACCGTGTATCTAAATGTCGTTTTACTGCTTATGCTTTGTGTTTTAACTCCATCCTTACTTTGGCCTGCTGCAGTTCCTCCGACCATTGTGAGGCTAAGGGAGCCCGAGCGTCGCCACGACACCTGCATAGAGTTCACCGTGCGGGGCTCTCCTCATCCATCCCTGCGCTGGTTCTACAATGGAGAGGTCTGTCAGCTGACAACTTCACACCCTCACATCGTGGACTTTACTTTCATTTGGGCATTGTTGTTTTTGTGTTGCTTACAGGAAATCTCTCACTCAGAGTTTGTGCGTCCAGATGTGGATTTTTTCCAGGACTACATTGAGGGTTGTCTCACTTTTAAAAACCCAACTCACCACAACAATGGCAATTACACCCTAGAGGCCATCAACTACCTGGGCGTGGCTAACAGCACTGTGTATGGACATTTCATCCAAAAGCCTTTTGAAGGTGGGTGAAAAGACCTGAGAATGTATCATAATTGCACAATGACAAGCAAAGATTTTCATGTAATTTAATTACTCAAAAATGTACCAGTGTAATAAGAGTACTGTTGGTTGAAAGCAATTGATTAAAATCAACCATACCAACAATACTAATTTGTATAAAACTATATTACAGTCTTGCACTCATGATGACTGGAAATGTCAGCCACATAATGCAACATGTAACTTTTCTGACACGTGCTTGTCTTTATGGAGATGTTAATGTTTTATTCATCAATGGGATTTTCCTCAGTCTAGCAATAAACTTTCTATTTTGTGTTTATCAATTAGCAGTGTTTGTATTTCTCAAAAATACCTTGATGAACATGCCTTTTTGCTGTGAGCCAGGTGCTCCTGCAGGATATTTTGTGTGGGTACTATGCACAGTCAAGTGGGTGACAGACCCTGTACACACTAAGCGTTTTCCCCGTTGCTCCTCCGATCTGTTGCTTTCCCTCAGTGCCACAGACTGTCCTCTGTGCTCTCCCCTCACAAAGCCTCTCCCCCGCTCTCCACTTGCACACTTCCATCTTTCCTGGGGCCAAGAGGCTCTCGAGGTCTGCATCTCTCTCTCTTTTCTCTCACTGTCCGTGCTGATGGATCATCTGACATCTCTGATGTCTGCTGCGTTTCATTTAGTATCTCAAAAAGCTGGTGTTCAGGCTCACAAGTTAGGGAATACATTCTCAATATTATGTTGTGGATTTTAAACATCTTATTTTCAAATCAAATCAAATCAAACTTTATTTATAAAGCGCTTTTCATACAAAGATGTAACACAAAGTGCTTTACAGTGAATTAAAAACCTTCCCACACATGACCACATCCCACCCAACCACCCCATGACCACCAGACCCCACACAACCAAACACCTGCACACACTCTCACACACAGACATACTCCCACACACACATGCACACAGACTCATGCACACCCACACGTTCTCTAATCCAGATAAGGGCCATAGTACTGGAAAGAGCCGACTGCTGGAGGAGCACAGGGGCCGCAAGGGTTCATATGGTAAAAGCAGTTCTGAAAGATAAGAAGGCCCAAGACCATTAAGGCATTTAATAACCAGTAAAAAAAAACACCTTTAAAATCAATCCTGAAACACACGGGGAGCCAATGCAGTGATTTTGAAACTGGTGTAATGTGGTCCCGCCCCCTGGTCCTAGTCGTGAGGGCGGGTTCAAGTTCAAAACCATTGGTCTTGGTAAAGCAAATGCAAAATCATACCTATATGTAGAAAATGGAGTTCTCGCTCTGTTACTGTAATCATGTCATCCACACCATCGTTCAATCTGTGTTAAAATGTAAATTCATTTTTAGGTGTTAATAAAAGTTCTAAATTAGGAGTCACACACACACTTCATTCTCACTGCACCAAAGAGTTTTTTTTCTTTTTTTTAGTATTTCTATTTACCCATTTTTAATGCACACACACACGCAGGCACACACGCAGGCACACGCACACACACGCACACGCACGCACGCACGCACACACACACACACACACACACACACACACAGATATCCTGGGTGAGATGTGCACTATAAAAGAAAAACAGAAGCATTACAAAGGAGACCTTAGCGTCCAACCCTTGGATATTATAACCATCAGTCCTTATTTTACAATTATCAGTCCAACACCTTTTTTTCTTCAGCAAAGAGGTTTAATGGTGTAACCTTGCTGTCTCTTTCTGTTTCCTTCCCCTCCCCCACAGAACCAGAAATGGACTATGACTATGGTAAGTACTCTGCCTCTCATCTATAAATAGTCTAGTACACAGAAAAGAGATACTGGTTTACTGTAATTTGCCCAACAATAAGTTATGTAGCATAGTTCCATTGCCCATGCAAAACTAAACTACTTTCTTTCTTTCAGTTACACCTACTCCAGAGACTCACAAACCAGATGACACGTTTGGTGTAAGTACATTTAAATTTAACCTGTACCTTGGATCTTATAATGCAGTGCCTTCATAGCTTATAATGATAAAGAACAAACAACAACAATCATGAGTGGAGGAAATAGTTGGCAGTGTCTCACAATGCTACAGTTTGCCATCAACAACTTCAAAGAGAAATAACTTGAATAATTCCTTGACTGGCTGAACACGTAGTTAGCTGATTGGAAGACAATGAAAATCTACTAAATCTAATTGTGTAAATGAATGAGCACTTTAATGGAAAAAATTTAAGACTAGAATCTTCAGTTTAATCCCTGTGTAATGCTCTGCGTTGAGTTGTTGGATTCCCCTGGCGCCTTCGAGCCTCAGAGTCCGCTACAAATGTAATTGAGTTCATCTTTTTGCTGTAATTGACTGAGATAAGTGCAGGCGACTTTACGAGGGAATGCGTCATTGCATTATTCAGTATAATTGCATGTGTGTTGCCATACATAATGTCTACTTTTGTACAATGTTTTAACAATAGTTTTTGTCCTTTTTCTAATAGCCCCAGGACACAGTTTTGTCAATCATATTTACTAGGCATTAAATAAGGAGTAATAAGAGGACTCGTTTTTCCTTGCAAGATCAAACCAGGAGGTGAGCTTTGAATGTAGTTTTGATGCCTTGTATATTGTCTTTGTAGGTGTCTGTTGCGGTTGGCCTGGCATGTTTTGCCTGTGTGATGCTGGTGGTTCTCTTCCTGCTTATCAACAAATATGGACGCCGGTCCAAGTTTGGCATGAAAGGTCAGGTTCATTTTTACCAATCTTTTGCAGAATTTTGAACATTGCAGCTAATAGAGGTAAAAATAAATTCACAAAAGTAAACTGTTGCCTTGACTTCAGTGTGATTTATCCATGGGTTTCTGAGGGATGAAAAATAAGCAAATAACATTTAAAAACATTACATTATAACATTTAAATGGTTATATGTTCTCAAAATGTTGCTTATAAACAGGATGTTAAAACCCTTGAAAACAAATTTAATTTAACAATCAAATTGTCATGAGACAACAATGCCACACCTTTTTCCTGTGTTTATATGGTAATATTAACTCAAATGAATGTTGTTCTTATATGGGAGAAAGGTTAGCTAAAGTAATTAAAGCTGATTTGAAGTTGTAATGGTGTGGTGTTAAAAGACCTAAGCAAAAAGAACATTGCATGCCTATTACCAAACCTCTCTTGGACACCAGATTACACCATACACTGTCCCCACAGAGCTGTAGTGTTTTTGTGATAGTTACCCATAAGTATGTTCATAACACAGACTTGTGGCTCCAACTGCCTCAGGGCCACTCAAAGACTCTCCATATCTCCATCTGTGGACCTGCTCCATCTGTTCATTTAGCCTCACTCACTGCCTACAGGCCGCACACATGATGTTCTTATGGAGGAGGGTCTGTCCAAATGGATGCTTTCTGAATGAGGACGAGATGCTGGATGACTGATGACCCTATCAGACACCATTTGTCCCCTCTGTGCTCTGCTAGAAATAATGTGTCTGTGCTCACTGGAATATTGTCATCTTTATCTGGGAGTCATCAGATTTTAGCACAAGGCAGGGTACACTGAGAGACAGCTGGGGCTCTGAAATATGACATAAACGAACCATAACAAGGTATCTTGACATTTTACTTACTTGTCATGAAGTTCACCTTACACAACTCTTGATTTTATCAGTTAATACAACTTTCAACCAATAAGAAATAGCTAATTTAATATGTAATATGGTCTTTATTATATGGCATTATATATTCATGTCTTCCTTTCTTTTAGACTTTCCTTTATGAAGTTACCGCTTTTTGTCTAGGCTGTGTATTTACATATTGATTTTATAGTTATTGAAGGATGAGACGACTACAAGGAGTACACTGGGACCCGTGTGTATCTGGATTACACAGAATGCAATGAATAATATTCCTACGGTGGTGGCATGGGTTGGATAAAAACTGACCTTAGAAGCTGAAATTGAAAAAGGGCAGTAATTTGACAGGCTGGTGAAGGATGCATGAGCGCGGAGCTAACAGCAGTAATAAGAGAGGAGCACGGTGCGTACCGGGCTGGTGCTGAGATGAGTGGATCTGTGAGTGAGAGAGGTACTGCTGCCTCTTATCTGTGTGTCTCAGATCACATCGCCATCTGCTGCGGCTTTTATTAAAATCCAAACTGCTCCTTCAGGCCTCAACACAGAGCACGCAGCTCAGAGCGGGACGTGACCAGCTCAGCTTCCATTGGCTCAGATATTTACACAAGATTTTTTGGATTTTAAGATTTTTAGATTTCAGTAAAGGATATAAACTTGAATATAAGGAAGGCCATGCTGCATTTGTACTTGACCACCACATTGGCCAGTCACGCCTGAAAAGCATACTAATAGTTACTCCAGTCACGATAATTTGTTTGAAGATAACATACAAGTGGTGGCAATGTTATTTCAATTATTAATCTTCATTTAAGCCCTCACTTGGGAATTAGCAGGGATAGAATCACATTACATTAACAATTCCCATATTGTTTTGTTCCCTGACCATATGTTGGACACAGAATGTTCTTGTGTCTCAGACAGACTGTCAGATCAATATTTCAATAAACTGTCTTGTGATTATATAACCTGTACATGCGCTGCGGTAAAAAATGTAAATGTGATTTAACAAGCATTCATTGCCCTGTAGCAATGGACAATCCCCTGGATAACTATCTCATGTTGTCATGATATCTTAAATTGTAGCTTGTGGCAAAGTGAATAATTTTTAGCCCACATTTAGCATTTGTTTTGTGTCGTCCGGATCAAATCCGCCATGACTCATGTGAAATGAGTTGGAGCCTCTCTCAGTGTCGCTGTAGTAGAAGCCAGTGACTTTAGAGGAATGACAATAGAACACCAGGATTCCCTCAGTTTTGTTGATTTCCATTTTCAACATGCAGTTCCTTTGCCTCACAGCATGCTGACCACCGATACAATGTTTAGGATCAGATTTTGTTACAGTTTTTTCCTTTTTTGGCACAAAAGTTTCGTCTTCCATTTTTTGAGTTTGTGACTTGATACAGCCCAGACTCCATTTGACCAATTTTATAATGTCTTCCTTGTGGACGTTGTTTATTTGTGTGCTCCTGTCTTCTGTCAGACATATTTGAGCAGACTGCAAACATTTGGTTTCAGAATGAAAGACAAATTTGGAAATTTTGTTTTCTTTCCCATTCTATTCAAAATGTCCACAAACTTTACAAAAACAAAAAAGCATACTCTTTCTGTCTGTCCCAAACCTGAGTAAATGAAGAATGTTTTATATATAAGAATGGGCATTCATCCTAAATCCTTCACTATAGCGGATATTTTTTATGACCTCTGTAAGTTAGTAACATTCATTAATGCTGAATGTTAAATATATTAACATTCTGTTAAGTCACTCTAGAAACCATGAAGTGTGTGTAATAAGAAAATGCAACTTAGCAATATGCATAAACACTGACAATGGTAAATGAGCATTATTGCTGAGTGAATGATTTAAGAGCTTACATCATTGATTATTGACCGAGCTGTTTTTTAAATAAATAGCAAAAAGTGCTGCGTGACAGCAGCAGAGGGTGGTCCAAGTTAAACCCTGCTTCTCCCAAAGCTGCTAACAACAAAGCAAAAATGAGGTGGATGCAGCATGCAAAGCATGAAATAATGAAAGAATGGGGAAGCTGCCAATTTTCATAACAATTGCATATGCCATGGTCGCTGTGTAGCCAACACTCTTGCCTCACAGCAAGAAGATCATGGGTTCAACTCTAGGGCTGGCACAGACCTCTCTGTGTCAACTCAACATGCTCAACCTGTGAAATCCTCCAGTTAATCTCCAAGTTTAAGATCTGGAGATGGGTCCTCACTACTCCTGACAGTTTTCCCGAGCAGAATTGAATCAAATGCATAGGACAAATTTCCCTACAGGAACAATATCGTGGACATATAACATATGTTATGTTATATGTCGATGTAACTAACTTCTTACACCTTAGTAAGATTTGAATAAATGTTAAATGAACTGAATTTGAAGGTAAACACATAAAGAAAGTATATCAGTATGGCACATTGGAAGTGAGAAGCCAAAAACAACAATATAAGAAGACTTTTGTTGTACCAAAATGTCCAACATTATGTAACCACAGACTATGAGTGGTGGAAGTGTAGCTTGTATATAGAGCTTTATAAAGGGGAGGCCTAATGGAACTGACACCACTGAGGCGCGGGGAGCTACAAAAGGTGAAGTAATTATAAGCCATCAATTAGCAACAGAGCACCCTCTCCACTCGGGATAAATGACATGCTATCAATTTACACTGTTAGCCCCAGAGGACGTGTGTTTATTTCTGTATAGCCTTCATGGGAACTCATTTGTGTTTGACACTTTGCAGAGAGGACAGGCTGAACTAAAACCTCCCTGATGGTACTGGGGTAGCTCTGATTTTCTCAGGTCATTTGGCAGAATGTTTTAATTGTCGTCTTCAAAAATAATTGCATACAATTGGCTCTTAGATTGAGTTTAAATGTGCACGATAACTTTCCTGAGGGACGGTCTACCACTTATGCCCGGAATATTTCATAGTATGCCATGAAACGTATCTATCTGGACTTTACTTAATTCAGGTGTTATTTGTTTGTTGTTTGTTTCCAGGTGGCTCAACCTCCACCAGAATAGTCACAGTGCAACTTCAATTTCTCAATGTCTAGGTTTCAATTTTCTTTTTAATCGTTAATCGTTTGTACCGCACTAATCATTTATGTGATGTAATATAATGGTCATAATGTCATTTTCCATATTTGGTTGTTGGCCCTTTTATTTGTGACTGTTTTATGTTGCTTTAATCAGCAGTTTTTGTGAAGCTTAGTGAGGCGACAAAAGCAAAACACAAAAAAACACAAATACAAAATAAATTAAATTGATTGAATGAATGAATTGAATTTTAGGCATTTAAAAGCCATTGGTCTATTTTTTGAATCTATTATTCACAATTGTATTATTTTTTAAACATTTGGAAAGCGTGAAAATGATTCATATTGACCTGATGTTGACCCCAATTCAACAATTTTTATTCAGTCTTTTGTTAGATCACTCTGTCTAAAGAAGACTTCCGCTGAGGAGTGATGTGTCCCCAAGCTGTCATTCAATACAAGTCTATGAAAAGCTCTTTTGTGTTGAATTCTTACAATTAGATTAGCTGTGGAGATTGACACAGACATCTGAGCAGGTGATTCAGTGAGGTCATACGTTTAGGTAGACTGCTTTAGTATTGATACTGCCACCTGGTCTGATTAATGTGCGCAATAAATTGTAAGCTACAGTGGGCACCCGTTGGCCACTAAAGAAAATGGAGTGGGTGGTCTAGCAGTAAACTTATTGCATAAATCTCTGAGACTTAGACACTTTTTTTTTCTCTGTATGTTGGAAAAGTTGATTCTGTGGTTGAGGGGACGTACTATTAGGCTGTTCCAGGAAAATGGACAGTAATTGGGTACAGATGTCCTTGAAGAGTTCCACTGCTCTGCCAACTGTGTGGTGTAGCTCTTTCAGATCTAACTGTTATGGTCAATAAGCTACACAACATAACAAAGGAGTTGGACAAAGTTGTGTCTTCAGTTACACAATATAAACCTAACGATTTATCGACAATGCTTTTCAACAATATTATTTCAATGTCACATCCATTTACATTCGTGCTCGTGTCTCTTTGTCATGACCTTTTCTGGAAATTTCAGACATTTTGCATTCGACGCCTAGAGAAACAAACCAATCAATCAATCAATAAACTGACATAACCTTCCTGGTCCATTTTATATTGACTGGTTGAGATAGGCTGCTGTTGATGTTAAAACCTAAATTATCTTTGAAGCTTCATCTTTGAAATGTCTACTTCTTGTCAAAGCAGCTGTATTCCCCATCTCTCTGTCTGTCTCACTGCGACCTCTGACCTCTGCACTATAGGAAAACTGTCCACTTCACAGATTCTCATTTATTTTTCATTTCGACACTCTGCACTGGTTTGTGGTCCACTCCATGCCTCTTTGACTGGTCCATCCATTACCTTATGTCATCTCCTCAGACACAGGGCTTCACAATTAGCATAAAGTCGTCGAGTAAATGACAGTGGTCACCGCTCTGATCCCTGCACAAACCGGGATGTCAGTCATAGAACTGTTCTTCTAATGCGACCTTCAAGAAGAATTATGGTTGACATTTAACACAATGATAGGAGTTATTTGTAAAAGAAATGGTTTGGAGTAATATCGAAAGAATCAAGAACGTTTTGCGCTAATATTAACCATCTCAATTTTGCCATCACAAATCAGAAACCTACCAAAAAGCCTACGTGTTCATAATTCTTTAGTCATGTAGATTAGTTAATTAATCAATGTTGCGCTTTGGTTTAAACAGCAATGACAATAACATCATTGCTATGTAAAAGTATCCCTGAACTGTTTGGAAAGGCCGACCTTTCTCATTTTATTTCAATTATTATATTTGCTATTAAATGTGTGTCATGAGAAGCCCTATACCACCTTGAATACTTCTTCCTGAGCTCTGAAGTTGCCTTGTGTCAGAATCAAACAGCACAAGTCCTCACACCTGTATGTACTGTGTAAAGTCCACCAGGGACCAATGTCCCCGTGGGCAGAATTCAATTAATAACAGCACTAGAGCAGGATACAACCAGATACCTACTAAAAAACCTTCACACATCGCTACAATGTGCGAGCTGGAACATACAAGTTAATTACAATAATCATATAAGTAAAACTACCAGAAAAATCAGGAAATAGCCACCGCTTAACCATTGAATTTGACTGAATTTGTTGTATCATTACATAGATGAGAGTTTAAAGTTACCTATTGCACTGACAGAACCAAATAGAAGTGAACCTTACTATATTTGCTTTGTTTGTTATTGAATGCATATATATGAAAATGCAGCTTATTTTTGAGAACTAACCTCCTTTCTTTAAAAATATGGGTTTTGGTTTTTTTTCTCTTTGGTCATTGTACTTTGCTTTGTGTGTTTTTAGGTCCTGTTGCAGTCATAAGTGGGGAGGAAGACTCAGCCAGTCCTCTTCATCACGTGAACCATGGCATCATGAGTCCCTGCACACTGGACCCGACCTCAGACGCAGTGGTGATCGGGATGACCAGGATCCCCGTCATAGAAAACCCACAATACTTCAGACACGGACACAACTGCAACAAGCCCACCACATGTGAGTATACCACTTCATTTTTCAAACTGTGAAATAAGGAAGTATGCATTTTAATTTCTAACTCATTCCTTTCTCTCACCAACCCTTTGGCTCATCACTATATACACATGTATGATTTATTTTGTCCATTATCACAGCTTTAGGACTGCTTTTTTTAGACAAAAATGTGAAGCAGGGGTGTAATCCCTCCACAGCCAATCAGCTCTCATCCCAAAATGTCATAGTAACTCACATGGCTGAGTTTGAAAAGATAAAAGGTTTAATAATTAGATAAGGATAGCGTGGAGAGGAAATTATAGACATGAGGCCTAGTGCACTGGACAATGAATGGAAACATCATGAACAATTTTTCACTGTTATTGTGAGGAAAAAACATCACAATATAACCGTTATTCACAGTTGTTGACACACATAACAAACAAAAGTGAATCACTGTTCCAGTAGTTTGTGATCAACTTTCTTTATGCTAAAGGAAAGTTATTATGAAATGAACATCCACATAAATAGCACTATACATTTAGGTGTCATGATTTTTAGTTTTAAGTTAGTTTATATTGTTATTGACCTAATATTGACCTGAATAATCTCAATCATCAATTAGTAATTATCTATTAATAAAGATCCATAGCTGTATTGTTGAAGTACAAAAGGCCTTCTCCTGACACAGAGGCAATTTTGGGGACTTTTGATTAGTCAAGAGATATAATATTTTGCTTTGAAGTGTTAATTTCTACGATAATGGTACAAATAAGTTCCAACTGCTACTCGACAGTTATAAAGCTAAACCTAAATACCCAAAAGTTATACAGCTCCTTGTTTTTCTCTGTTATTCACAAGCCTTTGTACTATAACAGTCGCTCGATTCTTTTCAGCAGTAACCAAGTCTAGACAGAATGGCAGAACAAATCATTCAGGCCTTTAGTGCCTCTGCGTACAAAAACACTATGACCACATGAATGCTGCTAATACAGAAGTCACCTTGTGCCATCATCATCCTGCAAAGATTCTTTGTATTAACGTTCTGTACTTTGCTATTTATAGAGGACATTAATGGATTTTTCTGTTACAAAAGCTGAGACTAATAATGGAGAAAAACTGTATCATGGAACAAAACACGTTTCAGCTCAACAAAAAAGGTCATATTAACTATTTATGTTACGTTTAAGTTTGATGTATTATTATTTATGTATTTTTTCCCCTCAAGCCTATAGCAGATATAAACTCTATGTAGATGATGTGGGTCCCCAAGCTCATTATCTTGGCACTAATTGCAAGCCAATAGCGTAACGGTCATCTCATTCTTTTTCTTGCGTTTCGAGTGGTGAGTGCGCTGGTCTGTGCTGGTGTGGGGGGCACCCATGGCAGCGCTAAAGCCACTGAGCCATGCACTTACTGCTGACAGCTACTGATTTAGGACAAGCCAAAGTTACACAGACTTTCACAGTTTAACGCTAGAGGTCAAGGCAAATAAATGGAAATCACTGGACACCGATGGAACTGTACTGAAAGACTCTCTGTAAAGCTTAAAATGTTTTTTGTTTTTTTTTATGATTTTAATGATTTTTTTTCTTTGGTAGAATCCACACTTATGCTTGAGAATCTCAAAACTTTTAGGATAGGATCTCTGCCTTGTCTGCAAAATGGCTGTGACATTAGCTTGTATCACAATTTTATCAGGGCATTTTTGTAATTAATATTGCTATCATTGGTTAGTTTTAATTCAGAATGTATGTCAAAACATTGCTTCTTATGTGACCCTTGCTGTGTCTTTTCAGATGTTCACCATATTAAACGACGGGACATAATTTTGAAGAGGGAACTGGGAGAAGGAGCATTTGGCAAAGTGTTCCTGGCAGAATGTTACAACCTGAGTCCCACTAAAGACAAGATGCTCGTGGCAGTCAAGGTATGTAAAATACATCTTCTGTTTCAGCACTTATAGTCCAACACATGAGCGGATTGGTCCATTTCTTACCCTACATGACCAACTTTAAAAGTAAGATTCAAATAAAGTTCAAATAAAGTTATCATAAATATTCAATAATGAGTAAATGTTTTTATTGCAAGTACACAGCACTCTTTGACATTATTTTTGTTGTATTTGTCACATAACGACAAATTCCATATTGGCCTGATAGTAAAGAATAGAGATTGTGACAGATGTGATGATTATACTGTAAATGTTCAAGTTATGTTCATTGTAAAGTAAAATGCGTTGTGATAAATGTTACCCAGCAGTTAAAGGTTTTGGCTCTTTTGTTTTTTGTTTTTTTGCATTTCTTTGGCATCTTTGGCGTCTCTTTGCCTGCTGGAGAAAGTAGATCCGCACAGCAGTACTCTGAAGAGGGTGAAGAAGGGCTCTGACCCAAAACGTCACTTGTGGTGTTATTATTGAAAATAAAAACTGGGAGCTCCAAATCACTGCTGTGTGGATCTACTTTCTTTCTTCTGTTTTGACTTTTTGGACCCAGCATGCAGACTCAACAGTCTTGGATGTGCGTGTCTTTGTCTACACATAGTTATCTCTTTGCCTGCTGTCAGAAACATGGTAGATTTGCCTCAAAATGTTTGATTTATTATACCTGATCCTGATCTCCGTGCCCTGATGCCCTGGATGTATGTACGTAATACCCAACCATGTGTGACTTGACCTCCATCAACGAGATCAGTAAAACAAAAATTGTCCCCATGGTGAAAACAACATGATTACAACATTTAAAAACAAATCCCTGAAGACGTAAAAAAAGAAAAAGAAAAAAATGAAAGCAATAAGAGCAGTGAAGTGACCTGGAATTAATTTGATGTTTCCATGGTGATGGTGTTGTTATAAAGCTATTAACAGTAATGAGAGCAGTTAAAGCCATTACTGTCACTCACAAGATGAGAATGGATCAGTCTATTGTCTGTCTATTGTGGGGCATGAATGGACCTTGTCTTTCCGTGCTCCTCCAAGTAATGTCCAGTCTTATGTTTGATCTGATGTTTTACACAAATTTTACACACAATTGTTTGAATCTATACATTTATTAAACCATGGAAGCGGCAGTGGACTATGTGTCTTTAGCTGTGGGGAAAAAAAGATTTGTGCCAAAAACTCAATACTCAAGACAGTTTTTAGATTATGTTGATTACCACTCTCTCTCTAATCACAGACTTTGAAGGACCCGACTCTTGCAGCGAGAAAAGACTTCCAACGGGAGGCTGAGCTGCTGACCAACCTGCAGCACGAGCACATAGTGAAGTTCTACGGGGTTTGTGTGGATGGCGACCCTCTCATCATGGTCTTTGAGTACATGAAGCATGGAGACCTCAACAAGTTTCTCAGGTAAGTGAATGTGGTCTGCTTTTATTCAATGTAGACAAAAACATGGATGTATATTGGTTGTTTGTTGGTTATTATTCAAAATTCATGGCGTCTGTTAGGAGAAATTATTTGATTTTGACAGAATTTACAGAAAAGCAGGGATCTACTGAAAAAATGCTGTTGAGGTTTGAGTATTCTTTTAGTTCCAAATATAGAAGCCACTCTCTCTTCATGAATTCAACATGGGATGACTTTTCAGAAGGTGAAATATTTTACTTAGCTTTTCATGGGCATTAATGTGCAGAATATGGGAAGAGTGAGGATTTTCTCTGAACACTAAAAGATGGATGGGCCTGTTTCTGTGAGTGGATATTTTATTTAAACTATAGTATCTCACCTGCAACTTCCTTATTGGTATCTGTACTTAAAGGATGAATTATAGAGAGCACATTTAAAACGTGAGTGGGCTGCATAGGAAATGACAAATATAGACCATTTGCCTCTCAGCAGTGTGGCCATGATGTCCCGGTGGTAAGGCTCCAGTGCACTCATAGTGATGGATGAGGCTGTCTGGGTGAGTGGCAGTCTGACAAAGGTTAGATCAGCAAACACACAAACTGCGACTCGAAAACAAGTGCTACTTGACATAGACCTAGATGGAGATACAGCACAAATAATCAAATAAAGATACTGTCATAAATGGCTGCCAGCGAAGGTTGGTTTGATAATCCCAGCAAGAATAATTATTGTCATTGCCAGATATTTATTTCAAACCAAATGGCCTTGGCCTCTTGAGCTCAGATGAACATACTGTTGCAAGTCTTCCTAAAATGGTTTGGTATTCCAGTATTAAAAGCAATAAAAATGTATCTATTTAAATTGTCTCAAGAAGAAAAAGGATAAGGACCAGGAGTGCTGCATAGGTAAATTGTGTATCTCTGTATCTGCTTGAGTGACCTTGTTACACTTGCAACATTCATCCAGATTTTTTTAGATTACTGTTAACACATTTAACTAAATTGTATCTGGGATTGTAGCTTAATGTCTAGGAGGATATTTTACGTCAATAGCCATGCTTTAATTTATCTAAAACCACAAAGAGTCTTGTATTTTTGTCTTTGGGAATATGTAACATACACATTTTGCTAAACATTTTAACTTGAAAGTCAGAACGTTTTATTCTTACTAATATTGTCTTTTGGAAGTTTTTTAGTTCTCGTCATATAAGGACAAGCAAACAGATCTCTGCAGTGTAGCCTGAACCACCCACGAAGAAATACATTGGATAAGCACACACTCTAAATACCTAAATTGTCCATTGAACTGGTAAACTAATGAGCTGCATTATGACCGCTTTGATTAGATGTTATTTGTTCCCATGATGCTTTGTTCCGCAGAATAGAACATTGATGCTTTGTCTGTTGCCAGGAAGTGAAGTCAGTCAGCGCTTGTGTCTGAGTTTCACTGAGTTGCCCTGTGCCTCGGATGCTAATTTCAGCTCCCTAATTGTGCTTCCATTAAAATGCTGGCATCAATTCATCCAGGACACACTGCTAATTTAGCTCCTGCCCACTGCCCTCCAAAAACCACCTCAATCACACACGACTCTTCACTGGCACCACATCCTCTGACGAGAGGCTTCACACTCAATGAGGCTGAAAAGACACACTTTGGACTCCATTCTACTGGACTTTATAACCTAATATCTGCAGGCCAGTGTATTATGTACCAGTATGGGAATGCAAAATGTATTGAAGCTTGACTGTATGTTTTTTTATTTAGGTGGTTTGCTCTTGTGTTTTTTGCTGTATGTGTTATTCAGAATATAAACAGGTAGAGGGGAAAGACAGTAAAATGGGTCCAACAAAATAGATTCTCAACAAATGACAATAGAGTCCAGTGTTTGTTGTCCCATTCTGAACTGTGCCTGGCTGAGTGTATTGTACCATATTGCAAAACTTATTATGAATACAAGAAACAAGCAAATCAGTCAAAAAAGACAGTGCTGTCAGCAGTCTTGTAAGGTACACCCAATTTGAAGGTAATGGACTAAAACATGCAAACCGATGGAATAAGATGGAGCATGTCAGGCTACATTACTTGTGTCTTTTTCCTGACTCTGTGGTTCTTTTCAGAGCTCACGGGCCAGACGCTATGATTCTGGTGGATGGGCAGCCGCTGCAGACTAATGGGGAGCTGGGCCTGTCCCAGATGCTGCACATTGCCAGTCAGATCGCTGCAGGGATGATCTACCTGGCATCCCAGCACTTCGTCCACCGAGACCTGGCCACCAGGAACTGTCTGGTGGGCAACGGCCTTCTGGTGAAGATTGGAGACTTTGGCATGTCCAGAGATATTTACAGCACAGATTATTACCGAGTAAGTAAGAAAAAAGATTATTCTTCTGTCCAGAAACCTACAATGTTGCACCATAAGCCCTACTTTAGTAATTCTGGGATACAGGCATGAATAAAGTTAAATAAGGCTAGAAGGCACTGTCAAAAATCCTCCAGCTCTTTGCATAATACTTGTGCCTATTTGATATTCATTCGACCATTTCTACTCCATAAAAGCCTGTCAGACCTGGTCAGAATGAGGTGTTGATTTACATGCATTTTCACTGCACACACTGACAGCCCTATCATCCTCCTCTGGGCCATTGTTGCCTGCCTCCGACACAGCTCTCCTCTGCCCAGGCAGGTCGCACTAGAGTTTGGCAGCTGAATAATCCAAGACAACCTGGATTTGAGGGTCAGACTGAGTGCATTCCCTGTCCTGAATCCTGATCTGTTCAGGGATTCACACAACACAAAACCCCAAAAGCATTGTCGTCTTTTTCTACTAAAACCTGGCCATGTTGGATTCAGCTGTAGGATATGTAACAATAGAACTGCAAGGAGTTGTATAGCAGAGCCAAAAGTGTTTCTGTGTCCATGTGCAAGGATTCCCAAATCTGAATTAACTTGCCATCTCAAATACACACAAAACCCACAAATCACATTATGCTTTTACTATTGTGAGCCTTAAGCAAAGCTTGTCCAATGGTGCAGTGGTGCACAAGGTCTCATGGTATCTAAACAGTTTATAATTATTTTAATATTATTTATTTTATTGTGTTACGATGATTATGATTATTATTTTGTGTGTGTAATAATATCTTTGTAAGTGCAGTATGGTTGTCGCAGACTCCAGTAAGAATAGCTGTGCTCTCACAGCTAATGGAGATTGAAAAGATTGCAATGGTCCAAACCTTTTTAAATGTAATATTTGTACATCTGTCTGTGACAGAATATGACTGATGTAAAAACTTGAGGTAGCAGGAAGGCCAATTAGTATAAGCAGTTCACTGGAGGACATTCAATGATTAGAAGACACATATTTGACTGAATTAGTTCAGCTACAGATGATTTCACAGCAGGACGACGTCCTGATGAAGAATGACTCTGTGTCACCATCAAAGAGCAGAGGAGATGATGGTTTTGTACGCCTGCCCATATCTTTATCATTAGTCATGTTTGATTAAAGCAAAGATCCACTAGTGTCACTAACTCACAAGATTGCACTCCCAAGAGATAATGATCTGCAACAGTAGAATGCCTTAAACAAAGCCAGAAATGAGGCCTAAAAGATTTAATTAGATTAGGCTGGAGATGAAGATGCTTTAAGCAAAAATAACAGTACAATAGTACAATTAATTACAAATCCATACTATTCTTTTTTAATGCATATTCATTTTAAATTAAGATGGTATTAAAATCAACAGATCTTGTTCCCAGTGGTGTTGATCCTTTCTCTGAATGCATTTTCTTCTCGTATTTACAGGTGGGGGGTCACACCATGCTGCCTATCCGATGGATGCCTCCTGAAAGCATCATGTACCGAAAGTTTACCACTGAGAGTGACGTCTGGAGCTTTGGCGTCATTCTGTGGGAGATCTTCACTTATGGCAAACAGCCATGGTTCCAGCTGGCAAACAATGAGGTAGTAATAGTTTAATAGTTTTTTGGAGCTAAATACCTAGTTTAATAGTTTTTTGGTTAAAATAATTTAAACAATAAATAAATATATAATAGATACATATATAATAGAATAAATAAAATAATATATTTTTTTGCATGAATCCTGTGAGCTTGTGGTCTTGTAAGTGCTTTTTAGGTGAGATATTTGATCAGATCATAGAGTGCAGATCATAGCCAGCCCCACACATTGGCCCCTTTTAGCTGACTAATCAACAATTTTTTTCAATATTTACCTAGTTTCTGGGGATACAGATAGGTCATAAACTACTATCTACTTTTAAAGACATGTTTTTAATCTCATTTCACTTCTGGGGCCTAATTTTTTCATGATCACTTCACCGTGACCCACTTTTTACTGAACCAATTTATTTTACCGAAACCTTCATGGCAGATCCAGTTTAAATTCAGGTCCATCATTTCATGTAATTCAAACAATATAACAATATTTAGACCTTTTTGCATGATTTTTGTGTATTTCCTTTGTACCATGGCCGTGTTGATATGAAAGATGCATATCAAACTCAAAATTAAAGGTCCCATAACATGCAAAATCGACTTTTCAGAGGTTTTAACCTTCCTACAGTGCTATTTGGGCCTCGTATGTTGTGCCCAAAGTGGTTTTTTGATTGATTCCCGCATGCTTTCGCTAGAGAACTGTCTTTTTTGTCCCCCTCGGCTGAGCAGGCAGACGGGGGCTCATCCCATGGATGACGCGGCTTCCCATGGATGACGCGGTGTTTAAGCCACGCCTCCGGGAAGCGCGCAGCCGCAGAATAAAAACAGCTAATGCTAATGCTACACAGTAATTACACGATGGATACGACAGATCGAAGAGTTAGCTTGTTATTTACCAAACGGCAACGTCCGTCGTCGAGGTACTGCATGATCGTCAAACTCCAGGTCAGATCCAGGACGTAGGACTCAGCACGACGCACCGTCAGGACGGATAAAAGGTTTATTCCCGTGTTTGTGTATCACTGTTTACCGGAGCACACGGCGCATGCGCACTATCTCCGCTCTAGGCTTCGCACGAAGTTGGGCGGGGAGGCGCGCGAGTTGGGCGGGGAGCAGCCTGCTCTCTGTTCGGGGGGGTCAGATCTCAGAGTGAGCCGTCTGCTTTTGCAAGGAGGGGGGCCAGTCCAAGAAATGGGTGTTTTTTGGAAACTGTTATGTTATGGATATTGCACAACGCAAAAATGTATCAACAAAGCCCTTAGAATAGACTGTGTAAAGGGGAAAATAGCAGAATATGGGACCTTTAAGTGATAAAGCTTATGTGCTGGATGAACCAATGAAGGAAATGTGGAGCTCTTGTGCAGTCTTAAACAAATTAAACATTTCAATCAACCTTGTTTAGTATTATTAGTAGTATTATTTTAGTTCCTGTAAATGATATCTCATGTAGCCCTGTGTCTGTGCCCTCAGGTGATTGAGTGCATTACTACTGGCAGAGTACTGGAGCGGCCGCGGGTCTGTCCCAAAGAGGTGTACGACATGATGCTGGGCTGTTGGCAGAGAGAGCCCCAGCAGCGACTCAACATCAAGGACATTCAAAAGCTGCTGTTCACTCTGATGAAGGCCACTCCCGTCTACCTGGATATTCTGGGATAAGCACTGAATACAAGGGGAAGGAATAGCCGTCTTTTGGATTTCAGTCAGTCAGGGTTAGTTGGATGCTCAAGGCTTTTGGACCAGACCTAAACATGGGCATAAACATGTAACTAAAAATGAGACCACTCTTCCTCCAACTGCTGGAGAGAGAGAACAGACATGGACTCAGCATCAGGAATACATTGCAAGGATATGCCCATGTGGTACTGTGGCATGGGAGGTTCTGGTTAGTAGTATTTCAAGCTATGAAGACATATTTTCTAGCATGGAGTATTCTACAGGATTGGATAAATATGATTGTAATGATTAATTGGTCTGACTCTTCTGAACACTTGTTTCCCACACCTATGCATTCATGCTTCACTCTTTGGTGAACCGTTGTAAATGGATTATTTTCTGTTTTGAAACACAAATTGTGTTACTGTTAATCATTAACTATCCACAACAAGTTTTACAAAGATAACAGTTATTTTGAAGTCTGAATTTTAGTCAACACTCCTCATATCCAACCATTGCCCTTGTAAAACACAAAAAATAATGTTGTTCTCTATCTCACTGGAGAACTATATTGGGCAAATAGACTAACTTTAAAGCTTCACCTACTAACTAATACAAAACATTTTACTGTTGATGTCATTTAATCACATTTGATCAGATATAGGTGAAAAATATGAATTTGATTGGTGCAAGTTAATATGACTTAGTCATTTTAAGGTTATTTGTTTATGTGACAGGTTTGCAGTCCTTTTGATTGATTTTAAAATCCCATTGTTTTTTTTTTTGTTTTTTTTTTTTTTGTTGTTTGCATTTGCAAAGCCATGTTGACATGTTACTCTGAGCAGACCTTGTTGAAGTGAGCAGTGTGGCCTGAGTGTCTGTCTTTCGCCATAGACCTAAAAGTGCCTCCCTCTTCTTTCACTGGGGACTCCAACAATAGTCTTTTATGATAAGAGCACCTTTACTGTACATTTTGTTTACCTGCTTCAAATGTACAGTAGATGTTACTTTCTGTCTTTTACAACAAATACTACAAAAGGAAAATTACAAAAAACAAAACAAAAAACTGAAATCTTTTAAAATAATCCTGTAGGTGAGGACAACGAGTGTTTTTTCTACTCTTTGCAGCTTAACATATTGTGAAATACCTGAAGGGTTAGCTAGTTTCTGTTTGTAAAAGTAAATACCGTATATATGTTACATATTTTCTATTTATTTTTTATTTGAATTCAATAAGTGGACCTCTGCCATGCTCCAAAGCCATTTGAATATTTTGCTACAGGCTTTCATTGATAAGCTAGAAACAAATAAGTTCATTTACCAGGAGGTATTGACATACTGTATGACCAACACTGTTCACATATTGACACACATGCGCAAATAAAGTTTTGTGGCAAGAACAAAAGATTGTTAATGAACAAAGTTGTGTTACTTTGATAAAGAATGTACATAGTGTAAAATTTTCTGTATGGGGTATGTTAACTTATTTTTTGATTTAGTTTTGTTCCTTAGTATGTTGTTATAAAAGTATGTACAAACAATATATTTTGATAATCTTCTGATACTTGTCTCCATACCATTGTTGCAGCCATCTTGAGTTCAATATTTGAAGACAGAGTCAAGGGCAAAGGACAAACTTTCATTTGCTTATTTATTATAAGTTGAGTTGAGGCACTGTTTTTGGATGTGTGTAGTCAAGAGCACCGAGATCATATGAAAATGTAACATGTAAGCTATGATATGTGTGTGGGTGAATTGCTGCTTGAGCTTATATAATATAATACATGGACAGTAAGCTGAATGTAAAGACTTTTGACAGAAATATCTCTTTATCTCTGTCCCTAATCATTCTAAAACAGAACACCACAAACAAATGTTATCAGCGTCCCCTAAACCCAATGCGATTTACTGGTACAGAAGTCAAATTCTGATAATCTGCAGTAGATATTCAGAATGTGCTGATCACTTTTAGAAAACATTGGCTTGATTTGTAAATTAAATATTTCTATTATGGCAACAAATGTTAACACAAGCCGTAGGAAGGGCTGCAAACTAAAGGATTTGCCCTGTGTAACTGCAATAAAGTACTATTATACTAGTACAACAACTGGAGTTATTGCCATAGTACTGACTGTACAGACGTCTAATGCCATGTATCACGTGTTCCCATATTAGTCGAAGCATTAGCCTTTTCTATCTTATATTTGTCATATTTGATCATATTTGAGAGTTTGTACGTATGAAGTAGATTCCTCTCTAGATATTATTTGTACACAAATCAAGTCTCATTTTCTTTGTTATTGCTTATACCATGTTCATGGCACTATATTTTTCATAAAAACATACTTTTTCTTCACTGCTCTTGCCCCTCTGCATCTGGATAACATGTCGTAGCCTGTTTCCATTCATGACTATGTATTCAAATCCTTTGATAACCCATATACAGTCCTTTAAAATGTTGAGACGTGGTGAACTTATGAGGTGGCTTTGTGTATGAATTTGACTCATTAAAAATCTCCATCATTTAACCCAATAACCATTTTGTCTTCATTATCTAAACATTATTTAGTGGCAGGTCTAGAATGTACAGAACATAACTTTTTATGGTATTCTACTGTGACTGCGGACAAGTTCATAAAGGATTGTAAGTTTAAAATGAGATTTGCCAACCTTTTCTTGTGCATGTGTGTATGGAGGGGCAACCATCACATCGTGAGGACTGAAAACTGCTACAGTCACTTCATGAGGACGTTTTGCTTTGTGTGAAGCAAATATCAGGACCCAGTGAGGTATTTCTATATATTTCTATTTTTCTAAATTAGATCAACAACATGGTTTAAAGTTACAATTTGAGCTTACTGTATATAGTTTAGACAAGCTGTAACCATGTTTAAGATTAAGTTCAGTGCGGTGTCCAAGAAGTGACGTCACTTAGTCTTGTCCTCACAAAGCATGGAAACATAAGATGAGTGTGTGCGTGCTGTTGACTAGACAGCAGCAGTAGACAGGTGACCTCTGGGAAATGAGGATCTCAGTCAGGGCAGGTGGGCCAATTTGCTCAGAAGAGTGTGAGCTAGTACCAGAGAGTGATGGGCAAAGACAAACAATGGACAAAAGAGAGGAGCCGTGAGATGCTTTCACCACAAACATTTTCACGTTCCCTGCATTTTTTGACCAGGTGGATTTTTTATTTTGCGTATTTTATATTTCTATTTCTACATTCAGGACATATAGCACTAACTAACTAGTAGCATAAATGGCATAGTTTTAATGTACTTAGAACTAAATTTTGAGTTTGAAATTATGCAACAAAACTACAACTATACACTGGATTAATAAAACCCCATTCAGTACAGCGAAAAGGTCAGAAAAGCATATACATTTGAACAATGAAAATCTCAGTACAGGACAGTACAGCATCCAGGAGACTCACACATGAGGCTTTTTCTTAGTGGTGGAAGCTTACAGTAATTGGGGGTCTGGCCATTATGATTATTATTAGTAGAAGTATTGGCCTGTAGAGTTTGAATGACATAATAGCTGAACATGTGTAGGATCATCAGTGTGACTGTGTGCTGTGGATTGGCTTAAAGTGCAGACTTATTGTCGCCAGAGAGTGTGAAAGAGAGGAGCAATGAGAGGCTTTCACCACAAACATTTTCACATGTTTCTCATATTGTACTGGAGGTATAATAGAACAAGTAGGCTTTTATTTGGAAACAACAATAATAATATGTGGAGGAATTTGTTTGTACTGTAAAATAAAATTAAAAATTCTCGGGTTAACTGCAGTAGTCACAGCACTGTTGCATATACAGGTTTGATGGTATAATAAATTGTGTCATTAGGTTTAGGTTTGTAACTTGAATAGTTCTAGTTTGTTTTTTCACCCAAGACTGGACAATATGGACACATGGCTGCCTGGCCAGTCAAGACAACACACTTAAAACTATAATAAGACGTATAGTCTTACTTTGTCTTTGTTTGTCTATGTCTCCCATCTTTATTATGTATATCACATATTGTCTTTGTTTGAGTCTCTCCAGGTTGAAATGCACTGATAACCACTCAGTTTTGCACACTTGAATGTCTGTTATAGTGTAGTAGACACATGTGGCCTGTAATGGATCTTTCTAATCAGTATTCAGATCTGGAGCCCTATCTGTCTGCGAGTGTAATTAAGAAGGATCTGGATCAGAGGGACAGGTGAGACGTCATATCGGCTCTCAGGGGGGATCGGGTGTCATAACTAAAGACCTCCACGTTTCACTGACAATGATAACTGTAGCGTAATATGGCACTTACACATTTTACCGAATGACGTAAAACTGGCCAATTTTGTTCTGTTCTGGGAGTAACAATGGAATCTAACAACAATCACAATGTTCACACTTAAAGAGGAAGAGTCTTTTTAAAACAATACATCAGTTCTTCTTGAACAAGAAATGCCATGCTATTAAAGTCTATATGACAGCTTCTCAAAATGTCCTATTAAAACTTTGTTTGATGGGAGGGCATCTGTGGCAATCATCTATTATAGAAAGGAAATGTTGAAAAATAAAAGTTTTAGTAGTGCTGAGTTCTAAAACAGAATCCTTCAACAGTATGTTATCAAAAAGTGTCATATTGAAAATACAGGGACAATTTACAGACAACTGACACCATTTGGTGACAGTCATTCAACAAATTAAAATTGTTACCAGGTATTATTATTTGTCAAATCATAATTATTGTGTAATTCATGGATTTTGGCCCATGTTTTCAAAATGGTTGCTAGAGGTGTAGAATTACCTCTACCTATGTCATATTACTGTCCAACCAGGAAGTAACATTATTAACATTATGAAAACTGTCAAACAGGGGACAAATGAGGAAAATGATTAGTAAAATCTTAAACATAATCATTTTAGTGAAATGTTTTATCTAACCCGTCATATAGACTTTATAGGAACTGTCTGTAGGATTTTTTTCAATTTCATTTCAAATACATAAACAATACTTTTCTGTGTCCCCTCATAGTGTTCAGAACAAATATTGCTTTTGTTGATAACAATTGTAACGCTGATTTGGTCTTAATTATATAAACATTGGACATGATGTCCACATTGTTCTTGTTGTGATTTCGTGTTTTAGTTCTCAAGGCTTTTATGCAATCAGAAAGCATGATCCTCAAATGAGTCTCTCATTTGGGTTGGCAATTCCTTCGACTAAATATAGTTGGTACAAACAGAGTGCAGCACTGTTAATTCAAGAAATTTGACCATTGACATCCAATTCAAAACTGCAGAACAGAAGAGAAGGGCAGCCAATGGGGAGCTGTTTAATACTTGATTATTGACCCCAAACCCTGATCAAACCCTAGACCTAACCAACTTCACCATGTAGCTATCATAAATGTATGAATTGTTCCAAGCTTTGTCACACAGATTTATTTTTGGCACTGGATGTAATGTGTTGGAGCTCCACTCTGCTGTCCCACCTCTTCAGAGTGGCATTTCATCCAAGCAAGCAGCAAATTTTTATTTTTATTTATTGATGTGATTGTATTTTTGAAGAATGGCAACTGAACCTTTTTGAACCCATGTGTATGACTTGGAGGTGGGGCTTTAGACATCATATAAGTCGATTTTGCATAATATATTCCCTTTAAATACTGCCAGAGTGGAAGAATGGTTGTTTTCCTCCTTTCCAGGCCAGGGTGAATCCCATCTAAGGCCCAATGTTGCTGTGACACTCTCCAAACCCTCATGACCGATAATACTAATTAAAAATTAAATGAATAAATGAATAAAACGTAATCATTGCTTTGAATTTAGTCTATTGTTTTCTGTAAACAATGTGTGGTTTCTTTTTACTGGTTTATTTCCAGTAAGACATTTCTCTGCACTGTTGAGCCTGAAAGTGGTCCCTAAATGCCACACAGATCTGAAAATCCATACTGGAGCTGAAGAGTGTGTAGAGTTACTGAGGCTCTCTGTGCAGAGGTCGGACCCCTCCAGATACTGTTGCGCTTTAACGGCTGCTTGTCAGAACAGGGGATGGTCCTAGGCCAAATTTATCAGTAATATGCTACCAGCCCTGATCTGATAAATAATTTAAACTTCAGCTGCTGTTTGAAAGTATGTCAGATTTTTGTTTTTGTTTAGGCTTACTTCGTTTGCTTCACATTGCTGACCATATATCCCAAAATGCATTGTAATAATAATATATAGTAGCCTAAAATTAACATGGGTTCATTTTAACATTTATGAAGACAATACTATTCAATATTTTCTTGTTTTAGACACATGTTGCTAACTTTAAAACATGAAATATCAATATCTCTCTATTTCATTGAGACTTAATTGATGAAATAAAAGTTTCTACAATATTCTCAATTATTGACATGAATACAGTGGGGAATCCAAAGTTTCCCCCTGTATCATGTTCTCCTCTGTGTCTGGAAAAGCCTCGGCCTCATGCACTCAGATTGCTTTTCAATACCCAACTCAATTTGTGGTTTCTCGGATTTCGTTCAGACATATCAATTTTACTATATGCTCTGTGACCCTACAGTCTGGACTGAACTGTCAAAATGTGTAACAGCCCAACAAGCTTGGCCTACCAACATCCTTTCTATGCATAAACGTTTAGAGATGTGTTTGTAATTGCATATTTTTCTAGTCATTATCTCAAGATCTTGGAGAGCAACTACTGAAGGCTGAAATAAATGTGTTATTCCTAAAAAAATGTAATAAAGGTGCACACTCTAAACACTTGTGAGGGCAGGAATGCATTGTATAAAAAGTGCACATATGTAAACAGATGCTCTGAGTATTATCTGAGAAGTTGATAAGCTTGCAAAGTCTGACTTCATAGCCCTGTTCATATCAATATCTGTGCCTGGGCCCTGGCTTAGGCTGGATGAGTCACTGTGCCCCTGGGCAATAGGCCTTACCGTAGGACCAGAGGCTTTCAGACTACTAAATTATTTACTCATCACAAGTCATAGTACACATTTACCACATGCTCCAGTTTCATATTGTGTTTTGGTAAGAACCTGATATCAGTGACTTGGCCTCCGAGGAGCGCTCTTTGAGCCTCTGGACGGGTTCTGCACACAAGGAAATGTGACGCTGAAAACTAAGGCCCAAAGGTTCTATGTGTTTTTTAGATTACAGAAATGTCCATTGTTTCCATCGTTTGGCTGTTCTTTAGGGGAATGGCTACATGCTACAGATACCTACAAATGAACACAGGATAATATTTGTGAATAACATGTAGTCAGGATATAAATGCGCTCCCATTTGTTAAGAGATAATCTTCTGCTGGTATCAAGACAATTCACAATTTTATGAATTTTTTCAATTGTGTTGTCTCATCTGCTGTGCCAATCTGGCCACAGCAGTGTTTTTATGCAATACAGCAAATCAAACATGTGGACAATGTACTGAAACAATTAGTACATTTGTGATGAGTGCAGCAGCAGCATGTTTCCTGTGGTTTCCCTCATCTTCTCACACTCTCTCACAAACTGAAACCAAAGCTGTGCTGAACAGGCCTCTGGGATTGGACAGTTAAACGTCCAATTAACGGAGGCGATCAATAGCGCTCCCTTCTGACTGGGGTAATTAACTGCTACTGTAACAAGAGAACTGCTCCAACACGGCCATGTTTACTCTGCTCTACACAGATAGGCCTTCAGGGGCTACAGGTGTCAACATATTATCTACAAATATTTTTCAAACACAGAAAATGTTTGAACCGAGGGAGGACAGGCTGACATTTAGTTCATTCTCACAGATATAGCTGGGAAAAGTTTGGGTGCAGTCAAAATTTCAAAAACAAAGTTGTGAACATTCTTAACACTTAAAATAATTTGATTATTTAACTTACACAAATATAATAAAACAGGAATATGAACTAAAGAATGTCATAATTTAGTATTTATAATATCACACATATTTCATTCACAAAATCACACACAAGTCTCATACTTCCATAACAGACTTTTTTTTGTTTAAACTGAACCACATGCACCGTACTAGATTGTAGAGATTTGTCCTACAGCTGCAAAACAGTGTCCATTATATACAGTCATATATTACACATTTCCAAATTCTAAACTATTTACAATATTGCATGTTAATAATGAACCTGGCTTCTTACAATACTGAATCAGAAGGCACTCACACTAGCACCTGTAAAACTATTGTAGTCCTGACCAAGACTAGCACAGGATGAGATGGGCCCTGAGCGCTGCGCTATGGTGTCCACTGCTCTTGAGGAAACGCCCAAGTGGCAATGGAGGATGGGTAAAATGCAGAGGAGTGTACTTTACAGGGAAATTTTTGTGCATTTTTTAGATTATTATTAGCTTTTAAACATGTTCTTGAGTACCTCATGTTTTGAAACAAATAAAATGTTTATAATGGACTGAATGAAAGGATTTGTCTGCTGTCTGCAATGACACTTACTGAGTGCATCCAGCCAGCAGATGGCACCTAGTGCCATACACAATTTAGTTGTGTTAGCACTGTAAGAGACACGATTAACCTAGCATAAGCAGTTATCGTGTTTAGACGGCAAAAATGCTCAAAATGCTCAAAATTTAAGGACTTCAAAAAAGGACTTAAAACAATAGAAGATTCTTGGATAAGTGGCGTAAATGATCAGGAAAAACATCAAGGATCGAGGGAGTTCAGATGGAAGTTTTTTTGAAACAACATTCCTCAAAATGCTGTGAATGCAGCTAAATTCTACTCCGGTATGTTTTTGATGACAGAATATTGTTAGAACATGGTTAAAAGCTCAAAAAAGTCACTGTAGCAGAATATGTGTCCTTTAACTCCAACCTTAAAACACAAAAAGCCTGCTCTGTAAACATTTTTGAAATAGTGCTAGCAATCTAAATTTGCATACCCACATAAAAATTCAAAATGTAATTCATACTTATGAATTATATTTGAACATCATTTAATTAACACCAATTCTACCCTGGTCAAACCACAACGTGTGGACTTTTGAAGTCCTACATAATGTGTCTTAAACACCAAACTAAAGACTGTTCATTCAGTCCCGATGGAGGACTGTGCGATGAGCTGATAGAGTCTGCTCTTCGTGCTGGACGGGCTGAAGCTGCTCCTCTGATGCTCTTCCTCACAGTCCTCGCCTTCGTCTGAGTCCCCGATGTTGTTGTTGACGTCCGAGTCCAGGTCAGTTCCTTTTAGAGTTGGACAGTCTTTGGAATATTCAATTTCCTCAACGCACGGAGGCTCGTCATCTTCAAAACAACTGCAGAGAAAGAAGGTTGTAATATAGGGTAATCCAAATTTTATTTTAAGAAAGCAATCTAAGATAAACGTACATCTGAATTTAGTGGTTTGTTTATATATCCTCTCTGGGATTACACCTTAAACATGAGGAAGTTAGAAGTAAGGTCTTCACAAGCAACAAGTAACCCAATATTCAATAAATTAACTATTTTACTGCATCATAACATAATCACCATTAACATAATAACTAATAGTGTGATATTCTTAATTCAGAACTGTATGTAACTATGTAGTCCTTATGCGAGGATGTCCCTCTTCACTCTCCATGTGACCTTGCACAGTTAGAATGATTGGCAGGTGACAGTAACGCTCATATCCAGTAATCTGATTAGCCAAAGCCTGTGGGACAAAGAAAGGGAGCGAAAGAGAGAGATAGAGAGCGAGAGAGAGAAAGTGGGTGGGATGGTGTGAGCGCTCGTCAAAGGGGCATGTACAGACACACCAGGACTCCACAGGGACGGGGTATGTGACGTGCACACTGATTCTTGCTTTGGAGTGACTGAGAAGAAGCTCGGTGAAAAGGGAGAAGAAGAACGGGGACTGAGAGAGCACCCAGACAGGCTCAAAGGCAGTATGAGGGGCCTCCATAGAATACCAATGTGCAGGGAGCTAGATTAGCAGTGGATTCAAGTCTGCCATGCATGTCAGAATAATGGATGTAGTGTTTTAAAATGACCTAAATTAGAAATTATTATATTAAGAACTGCTGCTGATGATAGCTTTTGTGCTAGACATGTCAGTGTAGTAAAATGTCACGGAAAAGGCTTGATACTCAATACTGATTTTGATACCACAATGATATTAAAACATAAAAATAAAACTCTTTTTTTGACTGTATTAACATAAAATCATAGCAGTTTCTTTAATATTACAACGTGGCTTTATACTAGTTCCAATAAAGATCGAGACCATTCTAAAACTATTCTGGAAATGTCTGTTTCTGGGATTTTTTTCAGAATCGATACTTTTGGTATTGATTGGTATCAGGATATTGATATTCAAAATAAAATCAAAAAGATATTAGCTAAAACTATTTAATGTAACTTTTTCTCTGATGGGCATGTTTGTATGTTTGTTTTTTAGTCTGGCTTTGTTGAACGTTTAGTCATAAAATAGTAGATAATGACATTACGTGTCCTTATTGTAAAATGAGATATTCAAAGCAGCACAATGTAAGATTTCTGGTGGTGGGCCTCCATGGAAAAGTTAAAGTCACACTTTGGAACTTTCTCCATGCCATACTGTGCAACATTCCAGGCAAAGCAAAAACAAGGAGACAAACAGGTGGCGTGTCCTTCACCAGAAAAGCTATAAGTTAGGTCAGTGGAGGGGCATGTTTCAAGATTTTAGTGCAATAAAAATGACTTAATTACATAAATTAAATTATTTATTTATAATTATTGAGGAAACATTATGTCTGCCAACTACGGAGGTGGAATGTGTTACTGAAAGGACAATTTAGGAGGGAAACTTCTCTAATATCCTAAAATATGCCTTGTCTGACCTGTAAGAAAGAGTTATATTTAGAACTTGGACTCTTACTCATTAGACGTGTGATCCAGAGTGTTGTGGTCCAGATCTATGTGGTTGATGAGTCTCCTGCTGTACAAGGTCTTCACGTCTTTGGAAACTGACAGCAAACTGTGGCAGAACTTGACACCCATCTCCTCCAGCTCTCTGGTTCCCATTTGTAAGCCCTGGTAAGAATGACAATAGAATACTTTCTATAAAGTACAGAGCAAAGATATTCCTCACAGTTAAGACTAAGAATTGTACTATTAAGTACTATTTATGAGCTACTGTGTATTTTTTAATGAATTTTAATGGATACATTACGTATTATTTGTAATGTTGGCCTTTAAACCTTTTCTTAAGGATCTTTGCTTTGCAAGCAAGCAAAGTTGAACGTGGGAAATGTGTGTCTATTTCTGTGGTTCAAGATCCTCACTGCAGAGTTCTGAACCAGCTACGGAAAAGACAACTCCTTCACTGGAATAGTCATCAGGGGAAATAATCAGTGTTTTTGTTTTGTCTGCATTAAGCTGTAGAGAGTTGTTACTTAGCCATTGTTTTTATTTGCACTAAGAAACTGACTAACCTCAGAGGGTTTAAAAGAGCATTAGAGCAATTTTTGGCTTGCAGCAACATTAAAGCTCCGACCAAATAAATATGAAGAAAACCAACTGAGAACTGATCCTGACAGTCCGACCAGGTCCAGTGTAGAAGGTTGCAAAAAGATCTAAAAGAACTAGAACAGTGCATTTTCCAGAATTGGCAGACATCATAACGTCACTGGACACTTTCAGCAAGGCTGTTTCTGTAGAGTGACGTATACGGAAACCAGACTGAAAAGTGTCTTGGATGTTGCATTGCTCTAGGAAGTCTGACAATTGTTCAGAGACCACCATCTCTAAGTTCTTGGACAGCAATGGAAGCTTTGAGATAGGTCTGAAGCTATTAGAGTCTGTTGGGTCTTTTTGAGTAATGTCTCTGTTATGGCATATTTTAATGGACTAGGAAAGACACCAGTTGAAAGAGAAAGATTTACCATGGTCGTAACCCAAGGGCCAATTACATCAAACACCTTTAAGAAAAGTCTGCATGAAAGGGCATCATGTGGATGGTAACAAGAGCCGCTAAGATGCCCCTCTGTGTTACAAGCTTAAAAGAAGACCATTAATGGGATACAGGCTCCACAGCAACAGGAAGGATGGGATTTTGTCCTTGATCGCCTTAATCCTATTGGTTGACAGCTCATGTTCTCCTAGAACTTAATCTACAGCAACCATACACTCCTTTTTCATATATGAGGCAATCCCTCATCAGGAATTGTTTTAGCATTCCATCTACTGAATTACTAGAATTTTTACCTTTGACATCACAAATCTGAGAAATACGTACATGTCCTTTGAAGGTGTACCAAGTAAATTTCTGGACAGGGGTTCACTACCTGCTGGTTATTGTTTAATCTGGAAGGTTCCACAGTATGGCATTAAACTTATCTATCTCCATGGAGACAAGAAAGTCACTCAGTCACATAGATCTGTGGAGAGGCGACTCAACTCTCCTGTTTTTCATGGTATGTTCTTTTGCTAGATAAAACTGTAATTGATAGATACGTTTAATGCAAGACTGTGGAATATTTCAAGTAAAGAAATGACAAGGAGACAAGCAGGCAGCAGATCTTCCGTCAGAAAAGGTACAAAGTGCACCTTCAAGTTTGTCCTCTTTTGACTTTCCTCCAAACCAATAATAATTGTTCGTACCTTGTATATTCCCTGGTCAAAGCCGTTGTATGTGCTCTCCATGGTGTAACTTCTGAGAACACCAATTTCCCTCCAAACAACAACTCTGGCTGTGGCTGAGCGAGATTTCTCCACCTATCAGAAATAAAATCAGTCAGTCTGTTCAGTAAATTATTAATATGAAAAAAGCATGCTTTCATTTATTCTACCAGGTAGTTGCAGCTGTTGAATGAAAATGCAGGAGCTATACGATCCAAGGTCTTTGGAATGGTCTAATAAAACAAAGACATGAAATACATCAAAATTCAACACAGTGTCCAATCTTTGTACGCATTTCTTTTAAAACAACACTAATGATTCAGGTGTACAGCAGAAAGTAGAGGTGAGTGAACTGTTGTTATGAGGATAAGCAAAATTATAATATTGAATTTGTTGCCCATATTAAAAATTAAGATAAAAAATAAAGACATTTATGGTTAATTTTACTGTACAATAACTTTTTGTGTGATACTGGAACGTCAATCAAGGATAGAAGGATTGCACAAATATCTTCTGATTATCATTATCAGGATAATCAAAAAAACAAAACATCAATTATGAGAACTGCTACTTTACGCAAGATGTAAGTTGATGTACATAGGGCATTGGTCTGTACCCTGTAGCCGGGGTCCTCCTTAACACCGACAGTGTCCACATCAGACTGCCACAGCGTCTCCTTCACACTGCAGCCATACAAGAACACATTCTTCTTCCTTGAGTGGCCATGGTAGTCGCAGTACACCTGTGCGCAAAACAATGTATATCGATGTAGTTAAATTGGCACAAACTGTGTACATTACCACTGCCTAAAGTAAAAGGAGTAGTATGAGGAGTATCTGTCTGTTTATCTGCATTGAAATTGTTTATAGACGCTCCAAATAATGTTGGACATATAATATTACATAAAAATCACAATACTTATCTGCTGCATAGACCTGCTTGTAACTTTATTTTATTTACATCAGTAGTGCCAAAAAGGGCTTGTAAAACTTGCAGATTCTATCAGAAAACTGTATTTTTTTTTTTACATAAACCAGTTGAAGTCAAATCTTCATTTTGCTCTGAAAGTGCAGACACATGCAGCTTGTTTATTCCAGTCAGTCTGTGGTTCACTTGGTAAATTGGACTAAAAACACCACATCTCTCTAATCTAAGCCAATTAAAATAACCAGTGAAGGTCAATTCATTATAGGCCTTTCTCATTAACATCTCATTACATTTGATTAGGTTGGTGGAAAGCACAAACATAGACACACCCATACACATTTCACACACCAAACAGGACAATCAGACATTCATTTAATTGTTAATAAACTTTTCATTGATCTGAAAATCTGCTGCTGATGGAATATCTTCTATTTTAAAAAATAATCAGGAAATAAAATTGGATTGACAAGTGGTATCAACTTAGGTTAGAGTTAGATACACTTTATTTATTTTTCAATCTTCTTCATTCAGATTGTCACAGCTTTGAGTTTCCTTTGGGATTGAAGTTGCTTATCAGAATCCCTTTAGAGCACCACTAATTGTGTTAGTAAATGGTTGTGTTTATGAAAAAAGGTAGGTTTGACGTTCCATAAAATTGCTATAAAGAAAAAGTATTTTTATTTAAAATCCATTCAATTTGTAACTTTTCTTTACAAGTTATAGAGGACTGGAGCCTGTTATAGCTGCAATATATTTCGATGTATAGTACGAAGCTCACTGCTCCAGGACAAGCTCTCTCAGCTCAACGTGCCTGACTCCATCTGCAGGTGGATCACTGACTTCCTGACGGACCGGAGGCAGTGCGTGCGACTGGGGAAGAATGTCTCAGAGACTCGGACTATCAACACAGGAACTCCACAGGGCTGTGTACTTTCTCCTCTGCTCTTCTCCCTGTACACCAACTGCTGCAACTCCAGCCACGACTCTGTAAAACTGATCAAGTTTGCAGACGACACCACCCTCATCGGACTCATCTCGGACGGCGATAAGTCTGTCCTACAGGAGGGAGGAGTCTACAGGACGGAGGTGGACCGGCTGGTGTCCTAGTGCAGCGACAACAACCTGGAGCTCAACGCCCAGAAGACATTGGAGATGATCGTGGACTTCAGGAAAGTCTCAGCCCCCCTGCCCCCCCTCGCCCTGACAGACTCTCCCATCACCACCGTGGACTCTTTCCGCTTCCTCGGCACCACCATCACTCAGGACCTCAAGTGGGAGCCGACCATCAGCTCCATCATCAAGAAGGCCCAGCAGAGGATGTCCTGCGGCAGCTGAGGAAAGCCAAGCTGCCGGCGCAGATGATGGTGCAGTTCTGCACAGCCATCATCGAGTCCATCCTCACCTCCTCCATCACCGTGTGGTACAGGAGCCACAGCCAGGGACAAACAGAGACTACAGCGCATTGTGCGCTCTGCTGAGAAGGTGATCGGCTGTAGCCTTCCCTCTGCCGTTGGACTCATGAACACTTTGTAACACCTGCCACTTTAACAATATATTATATAAGAACTGTCTATTTGCACTACCACATTTGCACATCTGCCAACTGTGCATTCTGTATATAGTCTTAGTCTATCTTTATTCTAGTCTATTTTATTCTTAATTTTATGCATGCCTTTTTTATATATTTTATTATATTTTATTCATTGCTTTATGTTGCACCTTACGCCGAAGCAAGTTCCTATGTTTGTGAATTTTTGCTCACTGACAATGGCAATAAACCATTTCTGATTCTGAAAAACTGATTAAATCAGTTAGCCAGTTTAGTTGAATATGCATACACTGACAAATTTAAAGTAATGCAAAGAAACTGCAATTTGCTCTCACTATGGCACTAGCAATCTGCACAAAATAAAAATGCATTTATTCATTTTAAACAGCATAAATAAATGAATTACGTACCAGAGGTGTCCTTCCAATGCTGTTTAGGTAATAAAGAAAACCCTTGGTGTGATAGATAGTTGGACTGAGGACCGGATCTGGTTTACGCCATTGTCGGTTCAGATCCTCACTATTCAGGTTACAGCGGTGTCTGCCGACAAACACAAAAAGACACAAAATAAATATTTTGAATTTGATTAAATGGAACATAATTTTTTTCATATTCTACCACCCATCATTGGACACAGAATTGCAAATTATGTTACATAAGAATGTCAATAAAAACGTACATGTTTATTAATAATAAACTCTTAGCCTAACCCTAACACAGTCTCTAACCCTGATTTACAAACATACTTATTGAACGCAAAATGTAACATGTGTATGTTTTCCACAAACGTACTTATTGAACGTATTTTGACCAGAAAAACCTACAACAGCTATGTAAATGCAAAAACGTAATTTATGAATGTATTTTTCTGGAGACTAGGTTGAAACAAGACATCACGTTTTCTTATGTGAACAGAGAGACCACAGGTAAATGTAGCTGTTTCAGTTTTAGTGGCTTTACTCACGTGCCGTTGATGACGCCGTCGGGGTTCAGCATTGGGATGATCTTAAAGATATACGTTTCCCTCAAACTCTGGGCCACTGGGTCATTGCTACAGAGAAACTCCAAAGTGCCCTTCATGACCCAACTGGCATTGGACTCACCAGGATGGACACGTCCAGTCAGCACAATGTAAGTGCGATTACCTGAGGAATCACAACATGAACCCAATCAAGTCAAAAATGGGGACACAAATTGGGGGTATTTGATGTTATAGTAAAATAAAATTGATTATTGATTATTTAGAGATGTTCTATATCATATTATATCATGATTCAGTGCGTTTCTGTTTGAAAGCAGCTCATTGCTCAAACTGAAATATGTTGGACAACATGCCAACACTAAGCTATACATCTCAAAACCTAAACCTAGGTTCTAAGACAAATTGTGACATCGATTTAAAGTGCGTACCTGTTGTAAACATAAATGATAGTTTTACACCAATTAAGAGTCAGTTTGTGAAGAACAGTTGAAAAATATGCTGAAAAGGGGAAGTAGAGCAGAAATGTAAAGGAAAAGTATAAGTGACGTATAAAATCTGAAAATTGTCACAGATCGAGGGAGTTCAGCAGGAAGTGTTTTTGTTGGAGGGTGAAGGATTTTCTAATGAACATTCTTCAAAACAGCGTAAATGTTTTTGAGGACAGAACATTATTAGAACATGGTTAAAAGCTCAAGAAAGTAGCAGAAAACAATAAAACATATTGATGACACCACACTAGGGAGACTTTTCCTCCAACCGTTTGGAATATTTTTCTGACCCTTTAAATATTAATTGAACAAAATAAAGGTGCTTTCATATATTCTAATTGGTTAAATAATAGTTTCTGTGACATTAGAGGCATAGTGGCCCAAGGTAGAACATAGTTGGACGTAAAATTATAAAAAAAAAATGTCACAGCTTAAATAAACACAGAAATTCACATAATGCCATCAAAGCAGAGTGAAATTCAAGCTGCAATAAGCAATTTTTTTGGTGTAGGGTCAGCCACCTGCTTGTCTGTTGTATGTTATTGCTTTGCCTGGAATATTCCACAATATGGCATTAAACATAATAAACCTCAAGCAGACACACACCAGAAATATTAAATAATACACTTTACTAGTTTCTGATTTCAAAACATGTTCCGCACTTGACAGTTGGCAATTAACAGACAACTCAGACTGGTTCAACAGATCTGAATGTGTGCCCATGTGAAACAGAAGCCGGCGTAGTACACTGTAATAGTATTCTAATATGGAAATGCAGCTGTGACTCTCGTGTGGATTTTTCCGCACAAATAATCTCTTCATATTTCCATAAGCAAAGGATCACTGACTTTCAATTTTCTACTGCAAAGTAAACAAAGCATGGGATATCGGTCTCTGTCAGGATGTGGTTTGTAGCACAAGGCAGAAACACCTGTGGTCACAGAGACAGCAAATATACTCGGCTCAGGTAGAGCCATCTCATATTGAACTAATTTATAGGTTAACTATTTAAATAAATTCATTCTGGCAGAGGAGATCTCTTCTCTCCATCCATGATAAATAAGAATGACACTTTTCACCCCATTAGAAGGACTGATATTAATCACTGTGATTATAAAAATACAAATAAATAAATAAAATCTAAAAAAAATATAATACAATTTTAAATAATAGACTACAAAACCAAGCTATGAACCATCATATTTAACAACCAAGTATCAGTACATAGTATAGTTATTTAATGGTGCATTATGTAACTTTTCTGGAGAAGAGTGCACCTCCTGCTTGTTTCCATGGAGATGTTGTTTCTTTACTTGGAATGTTCCTTAGTATGACATTAAACTTATTTGTTGTTCACAGATAGCTCAATACCTTTTGAAACCTGCATTCTTGCTGTGAAGGGGGTCCACAGATCTCGCCTGTAAAATGGCCAGGTGGTGACAACTGCTTGTCTTCATGGAATTGAATAACAATGTCATACTGTGAGACTTTCCAGGCAAAGAAATAACATCTCAAAGGAAACACGTTGGTGGCAAACCTCAGACCAGAAAAGTTACATAGTGTAACTTGAAGTATGTATTATAAGAAACAGCAGTGCTCACGAAACTGATGCAGGTCCTTCCAGCCTCGACTGGCCGGACAGGCGGTGATAGTGACCAGTGGACAGGGGTTTTCTGCCAGAGATCCGCACAGAGTCTGCTGCCGGAAAAATACTTTGGAAGGATCTACTGACTTCTGCAGCACCTTAAGATGGGCCTGGGACACAGTATGTACAGGTCAGAGGTCATTCTAGAGAGAGCAGGGCTAATGGTGGTACCTTCAGTGCAGAGTAGGAGTATGGATAGTGGTAGGCCAGGTAGCACACGTCATCACTGTGTTTGAAGGTGATGCTAAATGTCATTGTATAAAAGGTTGCCGTCTTCCTGCCCCGAACAGGACAAAAGTGGTTTCTGCAAGACACAAAACATAAAACTCAAATTTTTTTCAGCAGTGGAATGTAGGTTAGATGTGACTTTGCAGTGTTTGTACCTGTAGTAGCAGATTTCAGTTCCAGTCCTGACCCAGTGTGGTCTACCTTCAAGAGCCTCTCTCACAGAGTACAGTACTGGCTGCATGCCTGTTATACGGAGACATACAAATATACAAACAAAACAAAAAAAAACTATTCAATATTTAAGATTTACGTTTGGAACCAAAATTAATAGATACAAGTGTGTAGTAGTCCATCCTTAAAACAGCAAGACAACATTTTAAATTCTCAAATCTAACATTATTCTGAACACCACCACTCACTCACTCACTCACTCACTCACACAGACTGAAGACTTAACATACCCCAGCAGTCATTATTTAATGTATTGCAATGTATTGTGTATGTGATAAATGCACAGGAAAAATGTGGTTACTAAATGTAGTAGTAGTTTTATTTTAATAACAGTATCGCTATCAGTTTTCAATAGGCGCATACGTTGTGATGACCTCAATGATCGTTCTAGATCTAGCAGCTTCTAACAGAGGGGGCTTTTGTTCGGCACCTGGGACGCTTCCATTACCTCCAAATGCATCAACATTCAGAGGTCCAAAATACAGTTGACTTTATGTCTGTCAGCAAATTACAGCCTTTCAGAAGAGAAGTCATTTTTGGAACAATACCTAGGGTGAATTTGGGAGTACAAGCCTTTCTTCTATTCATTCATCTCTTCCTGAGATAAAAATGATTTCCTATGGGACGTTATCAAAGGCTATTTTCTGCTACAAAGGACACACAAATGAGTGCGTGAGGAAGTGTATATGAAACGAAAGATACTATAGGAAAAATGCCCTTTTGTAAGTCCATTTGTGTGTGCCTTTAGAGGCAATAGATGGTGTATTATGGCTGTATAGTTGTCTGTACAAAGCTTCATCAACTGTCACTCAGTGAGGGGTCAAAGGGCAGGGGCCACACCAAACAAGTGACTCCATCTGACAGAAAGCTATAAGAGGCAGTCATTGTAACCTAGAGACAGCCTCAGAACAACTGGTATATTTTGCTCTGACTCAGTTCAGCCATTCATAAATCATATTGTAGGTCACTCATACACGGTAAAACATGTTATGACAATGTTATTCAACTGTGTTAATGATGCACTATGTAACTCCTCTGGTGAAGGGTTTGCCATTTGCTGGTCTCCATGGAGATGTGATTGGTTTGACTGGAATGTTCCACACGGAGAGAAGCAGGTGATACCCTCAGACACAGTTACAATACCCTTTGTGGCCTCTGTGACTTACCGTAGTTGAACTGGCTGTTGGTCTTTTCACAGTTTATGATGTTGAAGCGGTAGGGCACACCTGGCTCCATGTTACTGACCTCGAAGTAGAACCACTGACTGTGCTGAGAGCAGTTCACATCAGCATTTAGAATCAGATCATACTCATGTCTGACGAGAAGGACAAAATTATCATAATTCTTTGTACTCAGATGTTATTTTAAATCACATAAAAGTCTATATTTTCATTTACTATAGGGCCCAGCTTGGAACTTACCTGCGGACCTGGACAGCTTTCCGAAGGTTTCCGCTTTCAAACTTGGAGAAGAACTTGAGCGACTCTGTGCTGTCAGTTGGGTACTGCAGACTGCCAAACAGAACTTCTCCTAAGTCTGGTTCTACTGCATAACATTTTACAGTATATGCTGAAATAGATGTCAGTCACATACCCGCTGTCCTCCAAGTCAAAAATAACCTTGTTGATGATGTCATCTTTATTCAGGAAGCGCTGGACATCCTCCAATACTTTCTGCCTGAGAGAGAAGACATTTTTGCGAAGGGGTCAGATAAGGTGAGTGTAATGACTTTAGATGGCAAGTTTAACAAAAGACAAACTCCAACACATGGGATCCCAGTTACTCTGTGCAACACTATAATCTCAACACCCTTTTACAGGCTGGATAACGGGACACACTAGCTTTAAAGAAAACTTTCGGTGTCCTAATTAGTGTAAGTGATAGCTGACCATGTTACTAAGCGGCAAGTTAAATAAAATATAGACTAACACTAACCCAAAGAATTATTACAAGTTATTCCAACAGTAGCTGTGTCAGCTGATCATCAATATAATCATGCATATTTACTAAACAAAGTGATCCAGTGTTGATATATCACGTCTAATTTTAATTGTACGTATGTCTTTCTGTATCTTAACTCTATTTAAAAAAAAAAAAAATTATATATATATAAATGGTTATATTTCAGTTTAATAGATATTTATCTTTATTTTTGATTGCATATTTCTTATTCTCTTTCTGTTTTGTACTCTGCCTTGCAACACTGTAATTTCCCATTGTGGGACAAATAAAGGTTCTCTAATCTTAGCTTATTTCTAATCTTTCTCATAAAGCTCCCTCAGAAATGGCACTGGTATCCGTTTTGCTAAGGGACTGTAGATTGCTAAACATGCTCTCTTAAGATGAGCACTAACATAATTACATTAAGGTCAAAAGGAAATTGCATCTTTAACATTTTTAAATGTCAGCATCTGTCGACCTCTTGAAAATGCAGAGAAAATGTCTCGGAAGAGCCCGTTTGAAAGGCAGTAGACACATTTTTAACGTTCAAATTCAAAAACTACAGTGGGACTAACTTTACTATTTCTTTACTATTTGTAATTGGTTACTGGGACATAAATGGATAACATAACGATACATACATACATATATGTATATATATATATATGTATGTGTATATATATATATATATATATATATAATACCCCCAAGTGAAGCTGTAAGGGTCGTATTCATGAGAGAACAGTAGCTCCGTATAGATTGTTGCCTTGTTCAACGTCCACACAAAGTGTTACAATCATTAACTCCCATTTTACATTTTTCAAGTGAAATAAGTCAATAAGTTGACAGTTCTCATAAATGATGGAGACAAAGAGCTCAATGATGGGATTCTAGTACAAACACGAAAGAATTTGGTGGCAAAAGACCGGAGCTCAGACACAGAAGAGGGGTATTCAGCTCTAAAAGTAGATAAATAGCTGTGAATAAACCCCCGTGTTTACAAGGCCCTGCTGGTGGAGGGGACTCGAAATAAAAGATACTGTGGCACTCACTATCAGCAGCAATCAGCATAGAGATGAAAAGAGTCCCATTGAGATGCACTGCACAGAGAGGGGAATTTTCCACACCGCTTTAAACAAACAGTTGTCTCTTTGGGCTCTGTGTTTGGGTTGACTTTAATTCAGCACCAGGTACAAATACACTCATGGAATGAACAACGAGCCAGTAGGTTAGTATTATAGTTCCCTCTAACATCCACTGTTCTCTTCCACAGAGACATGCAGTCTTTAGATTTTACGGTTCCACCTTTACACCATGCTATATGAGCACAGAAGGCTACATTACATGGCTGGTAGAATTGTAATTTATGTTTAAATATAGGTTTCTATTCAAAGTGTTGTTAAACACATTGTGGAGCACTTGAGAACATGAACTGCTGAACGAATGCAAGAATCTCATGCATTTCAGAACATGTGTGTAGAGGTCTAAAGTTGGTTAGCAGGTTTTATACATATTCAAACAAACACTGTTCTTGCATTTTGCACAGGAAACATATTTTATTGAAATAACTGCAGTCCCTAATGGTTAAATATATTATGTCGAAATAAATGTTTTTCATCCTACTTTCCTACTAGACACTAAGGTCTAGTAGGTGACTACTAGTGATTTGATTTATTTGGTCATGACAGTGCATGGTAATGAACATACATGATGTATATGCTGTAACCCTTTCCGTCTGTTGTCCCTCATTCACTCTCACAACATTCTCATTCATACATATGATTTTTAAATCATGTGTATATCGGTGCCTGTCCCAGTTGAATTGTTTGGTAGTGCTTATCATATATTCACGTACATTGAAACTGTATTTTCGGCAAGTGACGGTCACTTAATATGTGCATTTTAAAATTAAGTTAATTTGTGATATTATAGCTGTATGGCATTCTGGTACCAACAAAAACAAAAAACCTTTTAGTGAACACAAGTGTTTAGTTTAGTGTTGCTGCTAGGGCTGCTCAATTATGGCAAAAATTATAATCACGATTATTTTGCTCATAATTGAAATCACGATTATTTCGAACAATAATTACAAAATATATTCTATAATATATCCTAATGTATTTTATTAGTAATTTTTTAGAAAAGTGCCTTTAGTCCAGGTTTAGAGTGACAAAAGGAGTGCGCCTATAATTCTCCAATTAATTGTATTTTCAATTACAACATTTTTGTAATTGAATAGAGTAATAATTGAATCACGATTCAATTGATCACAATTATATATACGATTACTTGCACAGCCTTAGTTTCTGCTATCTCACATTGATACATTTCTTCCCGTATAGATAACTAGTTTCTAAATCATTTAACATATAAATGAAGTTTGTGCAGACATGAATAGAGAACAGTACAATAAAGCACTAAAGACTGACAGATGGGCAAAATACTAGATTTAAAAAGGACGATCAGTGGTACAATATAACAACATAGATGGAATTGCAGAGGCCAATTTGAAGAAGACACAGTTACAGAATAAGGCGATCCTGGCTGTCAGATCAACTGCAGAGCAGAGAAGATGGTGTAATAAAAGAAGAGATGGAGAAATAATGGAATGTGACAGAGAGCCTGAGATATCGGTGGGGTGTGGGAAGATGGTAATAAGTGAAGAAAAAAGTGTGTGGTGGAGTATTGGACAGGTGCAAGAAGAGGAGAGGACACTGTGATCTTGTTCAGTCCCACTACATGCTCAGTCTGACAGCAGCTCTGAGGGAAATCACATCAAACTGACTCACAGTTAGTGATTCAGCAAACAGCATCTGAGGGCTTTGTTCTGCACAGTTTGACTCTGGATGCGACTGTCCCACACATTTAGACATGCTGTGACACAGTATAGTTCATACAGCAAACTGAGACAATACAGTTCAGCTACAGATTGTCACAGGTCATTAGACTAACTGGGATGGAAATCTAGTCTTTAGTTCTATAGCTAAGGTCAGAGGTATTTCAGTTAATTTAGTAAATAGGTATGTCATATTTCATAGCTTGTGTGGCATCTGTCATATGCCACTCACTGTCCATCATATTTAAAGAAACAGATTAAACAAAGTTACACAAATAACACATAATGTATAATCTTAATTAGACAATACCTCTGTACATTGGGCTTACGCAGAGCCATAGTTTCGTGACCTTGCGGTGGGAGGTGACCCCAGAAGTCAGGGAAGCCCAGGATGTTGAAATCAGGGATGGATTTGGTCTTGGAGGCAGCAGAACGGTACAGTTTGGGGTCATGGTGAAGGATACATGAGGCGTTTCTTTCCAGTAATCGGTCTATGATGGTCTTATGGCAGCTCTCATCTCCTGCTTCCTCCTCATCATTGTAACAATGTCCATTTTGATGCTGTAAGTTGTCTCCCCTTAAAAAGTAAGAAAATAAATAAAAAATAAATAAGATTACAAATATCTTGTCTTGCTTGGAGCAGTTTCTAATAGTGCTAAATTATAATACTCATAAGCCACCATTATTGCTTTGACACGAACGGACCATTCGTTTCTCCAATTAGTTAATCCACCTGTTAATCACGTCCAGTGGAAATTGTGGAGATAGGATATAGTTCCAGACAAATATGTCTTTGTAAAGTGTTGAAAAAGCGTATGATTATGGCTAACCAGGCAAACATCATGATTCCATGGAATTTTACTGTACCTTGAGTCTTTTGGCATAGCTCTCAAACTAGGACTGGTGCCAAGGACAGTGGAGCTAATGTGGAAATCTGACTGTGCAGCACCTGCAGAGCAAGACGCAAGAAAAAACAAATCGTTGTTCATGGTGCAGTTTGTAAAGAGTGAACACATAGGTAAAGGTTACATAAATGTTATAAAATACAGTAGAATAAGTCTCAAGAGTCAAGGTTATGTGATCCTCTAACCTTTAGAGTATTTCCGTTGGAATGGACCATTACCCTTCCACTGAGGGCTGTGAGGTGAACAGCTGTAACAGAGCTCATCTTCTTCATCTGAAGAAGATGCTGCTGAACTTTTCTCTGTCTCTGAACCTATATCTAGCTCCTGGGACAAACAGAAAAAAAAGCTTGTCTGAAAAAAAATATTTCTGACTGTAAACCTTTGTCTTGATGATTACATTACATACTGTATGTATGTAAATGTTAGGGTGCCTTTAAAGCTGGGGTACCTAATTTTCAAACCGTGAAATAAGGCAGTAAGTATTTAAACTCTAACTCATTCCTTGCTCTCCCAAACCCTTTGGCACATCACGGGTTTTCACATGCATGGATTTTCTGGCCACTAGCACAGCTTTAGAACAGCTTTTTCAGACAAAAAAGTGAAGCTGGGGTGTTCTCCCTCACAACTAATCATCATTCCAAAGCATTCGAATGGCTCTTTTGTTTGAAAAGATCAAATATTTAATTATGAGATGAAGACAGCATGTAAAGGTCTCATTTTTCCCAAGGTTCTGCTTTTACAATACACTTTCTGGGTAGAAAAAGAAAATGTATTAGCTATGAGAAAAAAGTTGGCTATCCCAGCTTTAAACTGTCTACATACAAATGATATAGGGGTAGACATACCAGTTGACTTGTGGGTGAGAGCTTTGGGGGGTATTAATGCTAGGCTTCAACTTATTCAGTTTAAAGTGATCCACCGTTTGCATTATTCTAAACTAGAAAATAAAATGTTTAAGTCTACAAAAGTCTACAAACAAACTACATAGATAACATGGAAGCAATGCTTCAATCCAAACTAACCATAAGACCAGCGATGTTAAAATAATGAGTTATTTTAGCATGTTTACCATTTCTAAAATAACCTGCAGGTTTAAAACAGAATTTGCAGGTCCTTCATTATCTCAAAATGAGAACATTAATCAGGAGTTGTGTCAGACCAGATCCTGTGTTGTATGACATGAAATATGACCTCAGACAAAGACACTAATTTATTATCCATCTATCTGACTATTTCTGTGTCTTGATGCATGGCCACATTTATTCTCGCATGATCCTTGGGTAAGTGTAAAAACAGGCACACACACACGCACACGCACACACACAAAATACAACGTCATTTAACTACAGATTCCTGGATTCCTGGATGCAGCCTAACAAAGGCCCATAGTTGTGATATAAGATACAGAAACACATATCTGTTTTGGCCATACCTACTCGTCAATAACTGATCTCGTCTGACCTCAGAAGCTAAGCAGGGTTGGACCTGGTTAGTACTGGGAAGAGAGACTGCTGAGAATACCAAGTGTCACTCAAAACTGAAACTCAAGCCCAAACTATCATTGTGTCCATGAGACACTTCACCCACCTTGCCTGGTACGAATGTGGTGTTGAGTGATTGTGGTGGTTGGAGGGGCCAATCTTGAATGAATTAATAATGCACGGAAGATTAATGCATTATTTAGTACCCTTTTTTTAGTATTAGTATGATTATTATTAAGGGGATTAAAAAAACTCAGAGTTTTTTTTAATGGAAGATAGGTTGCTACCTGAAAGTCATGAGTGAGTTCCGGGCAAAAAACATTGTACTGTGCCAAAGCTTCTTTAGGTCGGTCCGGCTCAGGTCGATGACGTAGTTTGTTCGGGTCAGTCTCCAAGTCGTCATCCTTCACAAGAAAATAATTATTGTTATGAATGCTAAGTATAGTGTTTATATTGTCCGCCTATATTGCCACTTTTTTTTATCCCAGGATGAACAAAGTAAAATACAAATAGCTATTTTGAATCCATGACGATCAGATGAGAATTTTTGGAGATTGTCACCAGCTGATCCTATCAGCATGGCCACAGAACACACAGGTTTAATGTAGCAGGTTGTTGGGAAGGCTCTGTGCCCGTGAGGAGCAGTGAAAATGTCATGGATTAGTGGGATCAGAGTGTGCACCTGCTCTGATACAACACACCACAGGGAGCAGGCACAGCTCAGTCCTTTTAAACTGGTGGTAAAAAAAAAACACAAGATATGTTTATATTAAATATACTATATTTATATTTTATATAATTATAATTAATGGCATTTTGTTTGGTCTCTGGAGAAAACAGAAACATATTTGATCTAAATGTTAAGCACTGATTTAAAATAATTAATATAAAGTGATGGATTTGTGTTCATTTAAAAACTCATGCACTAAAAACACATTATTTCAACAGTAACCTATGCACTGTAATGTATATTTTACGGCATGTATGTAATCTTCATGCTTGCATATACAGAACTCACAAAGCTGTTTTCTGTTTCCTGATTTTTCTCAGGCTCCTCTTCATCGCTGTCACCACAGCTATCACCTGCAGTAAGCACAAAAGCAATCCATTCAAAACTGTTCATAAATACTTTCAAACAGGGTAGCAGTGTAAAAGTGGTTTCTGTACCAAATGCCATGTTGACATGAAGGTCAGAGTGGGCTCGTCCTGGTATTGGAAAAAGGTATGCAGACAGATCTGAGGTCAGAGGCAGGCGGGTTTTAGGTAGACATTTTCTCATAAGCTGAACAGAGGGCTCCACGAGAGAGGAGAGAGCTTTGTTCATCATGCATGTCTGCAGTAAATAAATAACAGATTAAATAAATTAATGACATAGAAAATATAAAAATAACATGAATAATGCAATATGGTGCAGTCACATTGATGAGTCATACAGAGTTATAAACGAGAGTGGGTCACCTGTGTTGTTTGGTAGATGAGTTGGAGGCCTCCGAGTGAAAAGAATGCCTCTGTGCCTGCGGTACTGTAAGTGACCTTATGAAGGCAACGCAGCAGCGCATGGCGGATTGCTATGGCAACATGATGAGTATCCTTGTAGTGCCAGTCCTCGTAAAGCCGCAGGAGTCCAGAGATGTAGCCCTTAGATACCACCAGGCAGACGTTAGCCTCTGAAGAGCAGGAAGAGATGAACAGCATTACAACCAACTCAAACTTGTGAAATTGAGCTAAAACCATAAATACATTTCACTCATCGTGGTCAGGGAAAACAGTTGTTAGTAACAGCTGGATCTTTTCTTTAACCACAGAATGTCTGTGTTTAATTGTGGAACAGGGGTTAAATACTACCTCATTCAATCACTCCAATACAATTAATCCGCTGTAAAAACTTTCCAAAGGACTAACTACTTCAAACTCGCATACAGACTGCCTTACCAATCTATAGTGCAACACTGGCCCCTATAGGACATATATGGCAGTTGCAGCTATGAGGCATGTCTATGACAAATAAACTTACTTGTGCAGAGCACAGCCGCAAAAGCATTAATGGCTGCCCTGAAAAAGAATGATGGTAGTTAGATAGTCATCAAGTGTGTGTGTGTGTGTGTGTGTGTGTGTGTGTGTGTGTGTGTGTGTGTGTGTGTGTGTGTGTGTGTGTGTGTGTGTGTGTGTGTGTGTGTGTGTGTGTGTGTGTGTGTGTGTGTGTGTGTGTGTGTGTGTGTGTGTGTGTGTGTGTGTGTGTGTGTGTGTGTGTGCGTGTGTGCGTGTGTGTGTAGGTGTGTGTGTGTGTGTGTGTGTGCGTGTGTGCGTGTGTGTGTGTGTGCCAAAATATATGTTGTGTACAAACTTGTATTACCTTTTTAATACTTTTTTTTTTTTAACTCACTGTGTGATCTGAAAAAATGTATGTCAAGTAAACCTATCACAAGAAACATTTTTCACAAATATGTGTTTCAATGTACTGTGGGAGAGTAACTGGCCTGTGTACACATTTAGCATAATGTTGGTGTCAGAATCAGAATCAAACGTATTTTTACTCATTCAAGGAGTAGTATCACAGTAAAAATACAATATATCTTTAAACCCCAGGTGAAAATAAGTAAACCGTGTCTCAGTGGCAAGAGCAGGAGCAGGGTGACAGGGGTCACCAGAGGCCCCAAGTTCACACTAGCTCAAAAGAAAGGTCAGTCAGTCAGACTGAACTGCAATCCAGGTTTGGGGTGGTGCAAGTGTATATATGGTATATATTCAATGCTGCAATAAATTCAAATATTGTGTTAAAATGTCAAACCTATACAAAACTTAAAAAAATATAATATATGATAATAATCTGTAAATCAAATCAAGTAAGGCAAAAACAGTGTGGATGACTGTATCAGAGGAATATGGTCCTAAAAAAGTCTCACAAAGGATGCAATGTCAATCAAGGCCAGAGTAATGAGGGCTGCTGCTGACAGCTGTAAATTGAATTTCTCCATAGATTTAGTCGTAGAACATCAGACAGCTTGACTGATATCACTGTTTTAACGTGTGGACAGCAGTCAAGCAGCACGTCCAATGCCACTATGCTGCATAGATCACTGTGACTGACGCGGCACACAAATGCCTTGTTTCTCCTGTTACATCAAAGGCATTTCCAACTGCCAATTAGTCAAAGTTATTCAAAGGAGCTGCACGTGTTGTTATGGAATCTCACAATCTTCTCAATAAGTTAGCTCTTCTTGTCATGTGTGAAATTCAAAAATGTAAACCTTTCATGTCCAAACCAACGTATTTACGAGCAGCAGTGGCATGTGCATGAATATGGCAGTTAGCCAGAGCTCTTGGCACTAACTTCACTAGAAGCTACTTGAGCCATTGCTTTTACTTTTGACATAGATAGATGGGAAGATATCAGATGATCCGTGTCTTCTTATGTAAGAACTGAGTTGGACCAAAAGTGAATTCTACAGCAACATGATAGTGACCATTTAAATACAGGAGAACGGGACTCACAATTAAGGACACAATACAACCTAAAGTATGTACATTCGCAATAAAATAAACATAATAGTATGATAAAGAGACAGTATAGGTGCCATTCAGTTAAATGTATGTGCATGCATTTGGCTATGAGTGGTACTTAGTAGACTGGCATTAGATGTTCTCTTGAATTATAAAAACTGAGTGGTCACTACATATAGAAGGACATATTTTAAACTTAGAAAGATATTTCACATCATTAACCCTTCCATGGCTCTTCTCTGGAAGTGTGAGGAAAGGATTCAGTGTCACATTGCAGGTCAGTAAAGGGGCAATACACGTGTCATCTATCATTCATAGTTGCTGACACTGCCAGCTACCAGGAGGCGTTGAGTTGACAGAGTGATATTTTTGAGACACTTCTGTACTGTATCCCACTGTTGTTAAAAATACGTTGATCAGTGCCATGCAAAGTTTATCTACAGGTTATTGTTTGCTGCACCAGTAACACAGGTTGAGGTACATACTTGATAGTGTGAAGGTTCTTAGTGGTATAGAGAGGGATGAGGCGGTATATGACGTCTAGTCCATAGTTTTCTCCAATCAGGTTAGCTGTAGAAACTGTAACAGAAATTGGAAAGCCCCCCAAAAAACTTGAACTAATTCTCAAAACAAATACCTTGCGGTCAAAGTTATTGTTTGCTCATTACTCATGAAAAATGAATGACCCATTGCTGTTTAGAATACGAGGAACTAAGTTTGACCACTAAGTTTGACCACTTATTATAGAGAGAATGGAGGACTTGTATGTATCCAAATAAAAGTTAACACACAGTTTGATGGGTTTAAAAGAATAAGCAAAATGTTGAATATGAATTTAGTTTACCTGAAGAAGCAAACACTTGAATGACCCAGAGGCACGCAGCAGCTCTTTTGGCATTTTTCAGGTTTTGTTTAAGCAGATTCAGAGTCAGGACAACAGCACCAGCATCCTCTGCTTTCATTCCAATTCGTCGGTCTAATTGATACACACATTCATTAGCAAGGCAACTCAATAGTGAGAAAACTATCCCAAGCTCGCACCTCTGTGTCCCACTTTGGCCAGCAGGTGCAGCAGCGGCAGTAGGATGGTGAAGTTGGGACAGAAGCATCGAGCTGTATTGACCAGTGCAGTGAGCAGAGCCTCACTTCCTCCTTTACTGATCATGTAGAAGATGCGACGATCTGTGCCTAAACACACAAGACAATAAGCTAATGTACAGTCTTAAACATCATATTAAAGATGCACTGTGTAACTTTTCTGGTGAACGATTTGCCACCTTCTTGTCCCTGTGGAGATGGTGTTGCTTTGGCTAGAATTTTCCACAGTATGTCATTAAACACAGCTGCAGTACATCCAGAACGCTCCTGCTCGTGTCCTGACTAGAACCAGGAAGTACGACCACATTAGTCTGTGCTCAAGTATCAGTACTGGCTTCAGGCTCAGAGAATAGACTTTAGCTCCACTTGTGTTCAAGTCTCTCCACGGCCAAGCACCAAAGTACATCTCTGACATGTTAGTGCCATATGAACCAGCATTTACGTTTTATGGACATAAAATCTGAAACAGTCTTCATTTGTGAGACAGGCCTTTACTCTGACAATGTTCAAATCTAGGCTCAAAACAGTTGTGTTTAATTGTGCTTATGACTGAAAGAACACATTTTAACAAGATTACTTATGTTTTTTTGTTTTGTGATTATATATTTTGCAATTTCTATGTATTTTTGTGGCTGTAAAGCTCTTTGAATTGCTTTTGTATGAAGCACTATACATTTGATTGAGTATAAAAGTATATAGCTTCATGGAGGCAAGTAAGGAGCTGCCTCTAGACAAAATTAAAGGTTAGATCAGTGGAGTTTTCACGTCATTTTTGAGCAATAAAAACCTGTAACTCCTCTCCTGGTTACCACTTACAATAATACTACACACTGCTGTCACATAAAACGAGAGTTATGTATGTAACTGTGGTTCTATGAATCTATGAATCCCAAATGACTGCCAGAGGCGATGCTTAAGCACTGAAGAGATCATTCTGTGCTTAAGCCTCTGGCAGTCAGAAGGGAAGAAATAGAACCTTTTTGCATTCTCTCTCTCTCTCCTGCTCACTCTCTTCTCTCTTCTTCTCTATTTCTCCTGAGCTCTACTTCTTGTATTACTCCTCTTATCATGAATTAATTATTATTATTATATTAAATATTTTTGTCATTATTATTATCATTGTTGTTATTATTATTATCATCTTGTATAATCGAAACATTGTTACTTCAATTATAAACTAAGATTGAGAATGATGCATATATTAAAGTAAAAAGGAAAAAAAAATTAAATTAAATCGACCCAGACGTATCTCACACTCATGCATTTTGTTTTTAATGCATAACACCTCAAGTTTTTTTTGTTAATGCACCCTACTTTAACAGGGGAGGGAGTGGAGGGCAGAAGGGGAGAAAGAGAGAAAAACAAACCAATTCAAAATAAGTAAGGACTGCAGGGTGCCGATGCCAACGGAGGGGTCCCTGGCCTATTATTGCATCCTATCACCAAAAAGAATAAGGAAGGAAAAATAAAGAAATAACTTAACTGTGGTAATGATGATGGCAATAATAATAATAAAAACAATATATATATATTTATATATATATATATATGGGTTTGTCATTTTTTATTTATTTGTTTATTTTTACCCCTCCTTTCCTTCTTCTGTTACTGTTACATTTATTTTACTTTAGATCTAGTCATATTTTCCCCTCCTAATACAATGATTTCAACTGCTTACTCTCCACTCCGCCTCAGTTCCTCTCACAGCTTATCTATTCATGCACACATGTAAAACACACACGCACGCACGCACGCACGCACGCATACACACACACACACACACACACACACACACACATCCCCCTGTTTGGTAGACGTTGTTTCTTGTTATGTTATTGACTATTTCATATCTACTGTATGTCCTTTGAATGTTTTTTTGTCTTGAATGTTGACAGTATGTTGCAACTATTAATAAACAATAAATAAAATAAATTGATAAATAAATAAAAACTAAAAACCTGTAACTGAAAGGAATTCTAGATAGATAAGTTGAATACAATATTCCAGGCAAAGCAATATCTCCATGGAGACAAGCAGGTGGCAGACCCTCCACCAGAAAAGTTCCATAGTGCACCTTGTGAGAGCTTACCAGCTGACAGAAGTTCATCTAGAACATTGAGAATGTTCAGTGTGCTTTCCACATCCCCAGCATTCTGCACAAAGAGCAATATAGCAATGCATGTTAAAGTGAGATTCAGTTGTATTTCGTATTATCTGTATTTTGTCCTGGTTTATGGTCAGTAATTTGAGCAAATACATAAGAAACTCCAACTTCTATTACACTTTTCACTAGCATCAACATGTAGTGCCATTGATTCACAAAAGCATCATCCACCTGAAACGTAACTTATGTCTTCCATCTAGTGTATTTATGATTTATTTTATTTGTTTGTTTAGTTAAAAAGGGACAGTGCACATTAATGAACACTTCTGTATATGTACCAGTTTTAGCTACAGAACAAAATTTCTTTTTTTTTTTTCTTAAAGGATTTTTTGGCCTCTGGGCTTTATTAGACATGACAGTGTAGCAAATTGTTTGAGCTGTGAATCAAACTCACAACACTGAGTCCGCACAGAGCCCAGCACATGTGCTGCTGCTTTAACCACTAAACCACAGGGCAGGGCAAAGCTCATGTTCTATTGTAGTCCCTGGGCAAGGGGCAGAGAGGTCAGCAACAGACATACAGAAGACACAGCTGTAAAATTACAATTCTACAGCTATCTGTACAAAATTAAACCACACAATATAAAATAAATAAAACTCCACAATGTAAGATTAAGACAACAGTCATGTTCATGTGACATACATGAGACATAGAGACAGGTTCCTGCAGCACAAGACACTCAGGTCATCAGCTGCACAACAACTGGATTTAATTCATATTTGAAATGGATTTGTGTTAATATATATAAATGCTATTTATAACTAGATGTTGGTGATATTGACAAAAATGAATATCTTAATATTTTATTTCTTTGCATTGTCTCGATAACTATAATGAAGTCAGACATATTTTAGCAATGCATAAGGAATGTGCAAAAGCTTGTTTGTAAATGTCTTTTGAGGTGGAGGTTCAAGTATTGCACAAAACATGAACAGACCATAAAATGAATAACAAAAGGGCAGAAATCTCACTTATACCCTTGTTTGGGAGATTACACTTGACATTTCTGTCTCATTTTTAGTTTTTTTTTTATAAAAATCCGATGTACTTGCATTTCAAAAACAACAATTGCAATTTTTCGATGTTTTGATCTCTATCATTAAATATATTATTGACAAATTCTGAATGTGGAGCCTTAAAGTATCATACTCTATTTAGTAAAGGTAAGGCAAAGCACCGTGTAGAAAGTTTACATGGAGGGATCATGAGCGGCTGTATCTGAGCCAGGGCTCTCCGGTTCAACAGGATGTGCCTTTTTGGCAGAAACGCATACACTAATGATGATGCTTCACACAGAAAGGCCCTGTCCAGAGCAAGAATTGAAATCAGGACCTCCTTGCAGAGACACCAATATCCTAACCACTGTGCCACCCGGCATCGCCATTTTATAAATGAAGTAATTCTAAAATCATACAATGGAACAATAGCAGAACTACTTTTAGACGTCTATTTTTATTCACATTCAGAATGACCTGCATCTACTCAGAACTCTACTAAAACGAATGCAGGATTAAATTCTGCTGTTTCAACACATCCTTCTTCCTCATTAGCTAGTGAATAGTAGAAAAGGCCAACTATCTGTCTGGTATTAATATCTTCATGTGTTAGACAGAACGAGCCAACAAACTCAGTGTTTACAGACAAACAGTGAGAAGATCTGTTGAGCCACTGTAATAAGAAGCTGCTGCTAAACCATAGACTGTAGATATCAGTGGACCATGTTAGCATGCTAGCCGCCGCGTTCCAAATAGGAAGCAGCTATGGAGGCGCTCCTGGCTCCATAAAGCCGAGCTGCCATTCACTTTCTATTGGGACACTGGTGCCCTTTACTCTGTAACTGTTTCTGCTAAGCTCACCATCTTGGAACTAAAACATCTGTTTTGACACACTCTACATGAATCGGGTGTTTTTTTTTCGTTAGGTTGTTCATAAATCAAGTTATTAGCAATAATAACTGACCAATCAGGTGCTTCCTTTTCCGTGGGCCGTTTTCGCTCGTGTTAGCAACAGGTTTGATTGACAGCTAGCGCCGCACGTTGCCGCCGTCTCCTCTCACCGAGGGGCGGATACCGTTAGCAACCGCGCTCCTGATTAGTCCGTGTGGTTGCCACGATACGCACTCGGATTTCCAAATATGGAGTCTGGCTCCGCTTTAGCCGCTATAACTGCTAGCCGCGATGGGCTTCATTTGGCTGGAGGCAAACGCTATGGGTGACGTCACAATCCCTTAGTCCACTGATCTACAGTCTATGTGCTAAACACAGACAGAGCTCAAAGTTATGTAATAGGTCCCATTAACCTGCAGCACAAGCCCACTACTTACTGGAGCGGCCAAGTAAAGGGTCAGACGTTTGGCACACATTAATGTGGCGCTAATGACTTGTTCACACGGCACTATGCACAAGTGGAACAATCATTGTGAATTAATAGAAGAAAAAGTGTGTCATTTTTGTTGACTTCATTTTACATTTTGTGTGGCATGGAGTTTACAACTGCCACCCTTCCTGATGTAACGCTGTTCATCTTTTGGGTTTGGGATGGTTTCAGTTCATTTTTATGACTGCCTGAGGAGAGAATTAATGAGTAATAAGCAGTTACACAATTTGGCTTTACTTAATTTACTTAGGAATATTGAAGAAAGATAGTAAAATGCAGTTGGACAGTAAAATTTGTCTTATTTTGGATGCAAACACTGAAGCACTTTTGATCACAGTCAGTGTTGATGCCTTTGTATGTGTCAAGCGCACTTAAAATGTTTCCTTCAGTAATTTAACACTACCGCATGTTGTGTGGGACTTTCAAACATGTACTTTCAATTTGAAACGGCAATTTCTAAAGATAGTGTGGTTTCAAAGTCAATGTATGGAAGTTCATATGTACTTAAATAGTTTTTTCTGATATACAGTTGAGGGCAGCATGGTGGTGTTATAGCGGTTGGTGATTCACAGTCAGTTTCAATCTCTGGAAATAGTGTTTGACGTTTGCATGTTCTTCTTGATCGTGAAGTTTGCCTCTGAGTGCTATAGTTTCCCCACATCAAAAAAGAATTTAGGGTCCCTCTGTGTTCAATAGAGGTTTTACCGACCAAAATATATCCATGGGATGCCTATATAAATCATTTATAGATAATGTGTAGACCATGCATGCAATTACTGTCCAAACTATTACATTTTAAAGATTGGTTCATTAAGAATATGTCATCCTATTAATGGGTTTCAGATTCCTGTTTATAGGTGCAAATTTGAGCACTCTTCACCATTCAAAAGATAGAATAGTTTGTTTTGAATAGTTAATTGCAAATGATTGGTGCTAATTTTCACAGAAACCCATAGATAGAACTGTTATCTTTGTGTAACAAGCTACATTCATGGTCTATTATGGCATCCAGCTTCCTTTGATTTATTTCATTTTTTTCTCGACCAACATTCAAAATCACTTACATGTGTAAAGATATAATTTTTGGTTGAATGACTATCAGTTACATTGTAATTGTGTGTTTTTGACTTAATTACAGATGCACGTTGTGCTTTTCAAATGGGTGCATGATAAAGAAAAAACGTAAGTCTATATTTCAAGTTATCACTATACAGTATTTACTCATGGACTAAAACAAAAATGGTGCGATCTAAGATTGCTGCTGCGCACTGGAAATACATTTGATGCCTACTTTCAATGATAGAGTTTCACTACTCATCAAAGCCAAATCAGATCTCATTAAAATAAAAGATGCAGTTACATTGATGTAGCTGTTGAAACCACAGTGTTGATGAGTGCCAGATTGGAAATGGATTTGCTGCTTTTGGTCATGATGAGACCTTGATATAACACATAGAGTGGGTTTGCTTTGCCGCACATTTGATACATGTACACTGCACTAAGAATAATTCCTTATCTAAATACTGAAAACATGCCATTGTTATGAATATACTTTTGGGCACAAAGACACCAAAGTATTATCAGTTTAAATAGTTATGTTTGTGTCTACAAAAATGTTGGTTTTGTGCTACATTGGAACTCTCTGTGGGTTTGAAATTTGTAAACTTCTAAAGATGGTGTTAATGTTACGCCTTGACCTTGGCAGGGATTAAGCATGGATAAATTAACAGAGAGGAAGCAGATTCAATATCAGCTGTCTCAGAGCTTGTTTGTGTTGATAGCTACAGGAAAACTTAGCCCTGGTGACGTACAGCCTAACCTTATATGCAGCTGTGTTATAACTAAGAGTGTAAAGACACATGGTTTTATGGTATGGGTCTCTAGGTTTTACAAATCTTAGGGGGTCTTGTTTGTTATTGGAGCAGTTTAAAACTTTAGAGCATGCCAACCTTTGTGTCAACGTAATTTGGAAGTCCATTTTAGCTCAACTGTGGTCAAATAAAGCATGAATAAAAATGCAATTAACAAGAAAGGGGTAATGAATGGGGGAAAAAATGTATTATGGTTAAGGATGATTATTTGCGTTGAAGTAGCAATGTAAATCATTGTAAAACTAGTTAGATGTATTTAAACTCAAACTATGAGGCACAAACAAGCACCATAATAAGTACAACGATGTTGTTGTAGGTATTGCGTATGTGTATTTGTTTTATGCAGGTCAAAAAGCATCATCTCATCCATATTCTCCAGAGCCATAATCATTCTTTTCACTGCAGTGCACCAAAAATTATAAACCCATAAAACCACTAAAAGTATTAGTATTAAAAGTATTAAACAAGTATAAAAACGTGTTCATAACAAAATTTAAGGACCAAACTGTTTACAGTTGTTACAGCTGACAATGTTAATATTGGTAATGCTTTGCAAACAATGAGTTGAGCAAGAAATTCATGCTTTAGAGAGCAGCATTAATGATAAACAGTGTGAGAGGTAGTTTTACAATATGTTTTGGGTGATTCCTAAGGGAGGCAATGCTTTAGTTAACACTTTAATAGTTAAAATATAATGTAATTGTTTAATAATAAATGACAATAAGGTGGTGGTTATTGCAAAGTGTTAATTTCTACATTCCTACCTGCAGGGTAGACAGCAGGACCTCCAAGCCGCTGGATGTGTTCGGAGACGAAGTCATGTTGGACCGGCGTCCCTCTGTAACGGCGGGTTGTTGGTCAGACACAGACAAAAGAAGAGAAACAGTTAAACAGTGAGCAGCGGAGTGGACAGGTATGAAGCCGGACAGAATGAGTTTGAGTGGAGCGCGTCGTCAATCAGGTGGATGAAGACAGCAGCTCTCCACGGCAGCAGCTCACCACAGTGTTCCTGTGAGGCTCACGTCAAACGCCAAGCATCTGTCTCTCGTTTCCCTGCGAATGCCAACCACGACTCACGCAGTGCTCGCTGTACGGAGGGACACTACCCCCAACTCACCTCCTGGGAATACCCAATAGCACACGACTATATGTACTGCAGTGCCTTGTGTCCATGTGTGAGCACATTCATAAAAGTCACACATTATCAAGCCTACGGTAGTGGTTAACTCATATTTGGGGATCACTGATCTGACGGCGGTGAAATTGTGCTTTGTGTGGATGTTCTTGAGTAATCCTACCCTTTAGAACAAAGCGTTGGAGAAAACATTTGCGCTGTGGTGTTGAGAAGACTGCCACTATAAAAAGGCCTTGACAAGACCGGCGAGGCAGCTGCAGCATACACCAAGCGACAACAAATAGAGTAAAGTAAAATCATCCAGCGTTAGAGATATCCTAAATCACTTTATTTTCACAGCTTGTCTTCACTTGCACTATGTAAATTAAGTGGTTTTAAGAAGTTACAGCAGCATTCTTTGGGTTTCCTCAACGGGATCTGTCAGGCCTGGTGCCTTTTTGTTATATTGCTTCTTTTTGTTGTAATTGTCTCGTGACTGTCAATTTATCATAAAGCTGTGTTTTATCAGTCAATCCATTATCTTCTGAAAAAAATGTGTTTCATTAAGTTCCCTTGAGAACCATTCATCTAAATCAAACAAAAGCTCAAGCTAAAATGAAAGTTTAATTCATTATAAGTCTACATATATGTATAATATAGGGGTATATCTGTTTTTATACTGGGTAGTAACCAGGCCTCCCTGCTCTATAGATGGTGTCACCTTAACTGGCTTTCCAAGTATGTGTGTTTGAAGACAGACTAGGTGAAGTTGAAGGTCACTGATTGAGAATACCCTTCCTTAATCCTCACTTTTAGCTGTTGAGCCCACAGCCTGCTCTAGCCCTCATCGACTTAACAGCAGTTCACGCATGCCAAAAATCACAGGGGGACAGGAGGCCTCTCTCTGTCATGTCCACGTTGACAGTTTTGACAAAAGACACAACAGTGGTAATTGTAAAATAACAAAAAATCTTTGGAAAGTCAACGTAAAAGCACTTGTTAAAGCAAAAAAGTTGTTACAAATTTTGAAAAAAGTGTAAACATTTAATACAACATTCAAAGTTTTCTACCATCTGAATTTGAATTGAAATAGACAATTTTTTTTTCAAATACAATTATACATTACTTTACATCTCCTGGTTAATACTCCGTGAAAAATAATAATAAAGTGAAAAGTGGTGAGTTGTTTTGGTTCGTGACATAAATGCTCCACCTGTCGCAGCAGAATCAGATAAACTCGGACAAGGACACAGGCAGTTGTACAATTAGTCTAGCTTTAAATGCAGTTTAACCGGGCGTTGACCGTATTGACTGACACGAACAAATGTGACCAAATGAAAAAGTCATGTGAGCGACCACTTTTGAATCCACTGTCAACGTATCCCGAGGCCTCATTATTCCTAACAGGCCTTTAATCCAGGGAAGATTGCACAGGACAGGATTCCCCAACAACACACACACACACAACCGCCCGCCCGCCCGCACGCACGCACGCACGCACGCACACACACACACACACACACACACACACACACACACACACACACACACACACACACACACACACACACACACACACACACACACACACACACACACACACACACACACACACACACACACACACACACACACACACTTGTTTTCCTTGCTTTGTGATGACATTGACTTACATTTCTTGGAGACAAATCCTAATCTTACCAATAGTTACAGCTTGGTATAACCTTAATTTAAGCCCTAACCTTAATGTAAATACAGGTGGGTGATACAGTTACAAATTAATATCCCAATTTGATTTTTTTTTTTTTAAATCTTGAGGACGATATTCAGACGATATTATGACTGTTAATCAGAAACATGCAGAAAAGTGCCATTAAGAAGAAGAATCATATAAAGCAGGATAGGACTGTAACTTGACCTAAAAAAGTGCAGAAAGATCACATTATACTCTTTGTTTTAAGGACAACGCACACACACGTAAAAGCACTTGTTTTGTTATAGTTTATAAGTTTGTTCTACTTTTTCTTTTTTTTAACTACTTATTTTGAAGCCTTTTTATTGTCACTCTTCTTATTTATTGCAATCTCCAAAAAATTATAATGATAATATCAACATATACTGTATATCTCCCACCTCTTCATAAATGTATTCATATCTTCACTTCAAACCATGTTGCTGATCTAATCTTAGTCCTCAAAAGGAAGGCATGTTCACATCAATTGACCGTGTATATATTTTAGTCCCCACGATCTGATAAATACCCGCTCACACACGGACTCTCACGCGCACACCGACATTTGGTGGCCGTTGAGGGAAGACCTGGCTGTTGTGTCAGCTGTCTGCCTTATCTCTTCTCCTGTAACTACAGACAACAGGCGGTGTGTCTCAGTGACGCTTGCATTACTGTGGAAGCACAAAGGAAACATTAACAGCTGAGGCCCAGTGACATTTAACTTAACGGCTTAATCACAAGTGCATCAGTGTAACCAGGTTTCCAAAACAAGTATAATTATAATGGCAGAAGAAGATGGACACTAAGATTATTTTTTTAAATTCTTATCTGAAAATAGAGGTGTGCAATTAATCAAATCATCAAGGATAAAAGAATGTTGTTTTGAACCTAACCCTAAACAAAAATCTCAAAATGCTGTAACTAAAAACAAAAAAAAGTAAATAAACTGTAAACTGTATTTATTCATTTGTTTATTATTGATTTGGCAATTTCGCAGTGTTGGTGTAGGCTTTTGTAGTTTATTATTCATCATTCAAAAATCTAATATAGCAGTTATATTATATTACTGAAAGAGATCTAGCATTGGGGATATTATGTGCAACACCAAATGGGGTCAAGAGTGGCAGTGAGTTGTGTACACGGCCCTAAGAAAAATCTGGCCCACAAGAAAATCTAATTGAATAGCCAAAGACTGTAATTTGCTGGGTAATGTGAGAAGTTCTTTCACATTTGTCTTCTACTTAAACATTAATGAATACATTTAAAGACACATTTTCTCACTACTGAATTGTACTTTGCCAAAATATAAATAACAACTTTTATAATAATAATAATAATTCATTTGCACGGTGCACAGTGGCAGAACGGCTGGAGCCCCTGCCTCCCAATAAGGAGATTGTGGGTCTGAATCCTGGATCAGACCAACATCACACTCTCTCTGGGTGGAGTCTGCATGTCCTCCCCGTGTTACCGTGGGTTCTCTCCGGGTTCTCCGGTTTCCTCCCACCTTCCAAAGATTTGCAAGTGTCAGGTTAATCTGCAACTCTAAATTGCCTGTAGAGAATTTCTGTGAGAGTGAATGGTTGTCTGTCAATGTCCGTGTCTCTGTGTTAGCCCTGCGACAAGTTGGCCACTGCCCAAGGTGTACCCGCCTAAGGCCCAAAGTCACTGGGATAGGCTCCAGTCACTCGCGACTCCTAATGGGAACAAGCGGTAGAAAATTAATGAATGAATAATAATGTCTCGTAATAATATACGTTTTTTTCTGGACAACAGGACCCAACATGTGCTTCTCCTCCCAACACCTGTGGCAGAGGTTAAAAAAGCACAAGACAAGAGTGCTTGTCGGTGGTGTAGTAGTTTAAGCTGTAAAGCATGTGTTGCTACCATCTTGGAGTCATGAGTTATCAATCCATCTTTGCCTCTATTGCACATTATATCAACACAAAGCCTCCAAAGTGCTGCACAAGATATAAACACTCCAATAAAAAGAAACAATATAAATAAATAACAATAGCTTAAAATATAACATAAAAATAATCAAAAGCCAATTAAATAAAATCTGTCAATCAATTAAAGTTGCACAAATGTCAGGTTAAACACCAGTCAGTAAAAGTACCACTAAGAATTACAGAAGCAATGTTAGGAAATAACTATGTACCAAAATTGCATTCACTAATTACAATCCAAAAGTATTCAAATTGTGTTCCGGTACAGTTACTCTTTAATTTGTTAGGATGCAGAATGCAGTTACTTTCCAAAATTCAAACGGCAGGCGGTGCAACAAAACATAGATCTAGAGGTTTATTCCTCTACTCTACTCTAATTGGACGATGTAACATACTGTTACAAAATATATTTCAATACTCTATAACTAAATACACTTCAGAGTATTCAGAGTCTTCTAAATGAAATATTCAAAGATTCTATATATCTGACAGTGTGAATGAACATAAATAAATTGATTTCTCTATTGTTTGGTGTCATGTAATCAATAAAATAAATAAATACATAATACATGTTATTGTTGTTATAATTGTGAATAAACATAGAATTATGACACACATTTTTTTATATTGTGACATCCCTGCAATCAACTGAAACACAGAACAACACAGCTTTAGATAAGTCACAACGTCAGGCACAACTTGCTTTATTGATTGTTGCAATAACCACAGTAGCCTTTGAGTGTCAGTAGTGAGTCTACAAAGTACATTCTCATAATTATTTCTGGTTCTTTAGATGCCACTCTTATATAAATCACAGCAATTGGATCCTGAAGCATGGGAGGTCCTCAGCGATAAACTAAAATCATAAATCAAGAGCTGTACCAAGAAAAACAGGTGGGACACACATCCAGATCACAATAGCATCACTAGTCTCGTACTGACATTTAAAGTAAAAGTAAAAGAAGATGCCAGCAACTTAAAGGAAATACTAACCTGAAACAGGCCGCAGCGACTCAAATATGAGCCCTGTGCAAAACAAATGCCTTAGACCATCAGTCCAGTGTCACCTGTGGATCTGATGCCAATTATCACCATGCCATATCTATAACTTCTATGATATGTGCGAGAAATGACCAGCAAATTTACAGAGGAGCCGTGACAGTAGAACTTGATATTGAATCTTTTCAGCTGTGGTAATAGTAAACTGACTTGACATATTTCGTGACATTATTTGGACAACAGTAGGTCAGATAGAATAACTGTGATGTTCTTACATACAGATGAATCTGTAAACTCGATATTTGATTTCTGTCAGCTTCTTAACAGCGCTGCGTGACATTGCCATGTAATACACCAAACAGAACGACCCCAGGGTCAGGAGTAAGTGCCAGGGCCAGGGTCAGGGTTAAACCACTTGAAATACCAGTCCAGCTGAGGAACGCCAAAATCCACAGAATACACATCTCACTTTTAGTTTTTGTTTTTTTGTTTAAGAAATGACACTTCAGTATATGAGAACATAAACATCTCTTTTCTAAACGCTGAAGTTGCATAACTTATGTTTGTTATATTACAATAGCCTACCTACTAAAATAGAAAGTTGAGAAAATAACGAAGAGCAGACAAAAACCTTTCTGAGGTTTCTTCAAAAAAAAAAAAAAAAAGCTTTAAAAATTTTTATTTAGCAGTATTGTGCAAGAATGGCTTCGGAATTTTGCATGATTCTAACACTTAAGAGATGTAGACTGCTTCTAATGGGGACGAAGAAATAAAACTCAAGAAGTGCACAGCAGGCATCGGTAACACTAGATAAAGTGTCCTTTGAGTGCATCACAGCCTTCTTACTGTGTGATCACAGTTGTCATGTAATTTATTTTATTTATTTATTTATTTTTGGTCGGGACAGCGACATTTTCCGCAAACCTTTGATAACAGGGTCCCATGGACACAATGATTTAGACTACATCCTGAAGAAGCACATAAATCAGGTGTGAAGCTGATAACATAGGAGAGTGCGTGTCAGGGCAAAAGTGGAATTCAAACCAGAGGCTGCCTTTCCATACGACTGATATAGAAACATAACATGATCCAGCAGTTAGGCAACAGCCCTTTTCACATACACATTTTTCCACAGCAGCTCTAAATTGCCTTTAGGGGTAGTAACTTTAATATCACTGAGGAACAAGCTGAAAATCAGCATTAAAAGAATCAAACCAATATTTGATTGTAATATTGTATTTTCACAATAAAGGTAAAGCTAAAGTGTCATAATAGCTAGGGGCTGGATATAACGGTACTTTTTTAGTACCTTTTCATTTTTAATCATTATCTAGTCAATTCAGTTTTATGCAGCTAAATCTGGAAGAGTCTTACTAAAGATGTGTAACAGGCCTCTAACAATGTTCAAATTTAGATTAAAATAGTTCTGTTTAGGTGTGCACTTGACTGTAAGGATTTTATCTGAAATCTTCTCCTTTAAAGAAAATTTCAAAATGATTATTTAGGTCTTTATCGGTTTTGTGAAGGACGTTGAATTACTTCACGTACAAATTGTTCTCTTGAAATAAACTTGCTTTGACCGACTCACCAATGGGACGAAGACTGGACCAATTACAGGTTAGCATTTTGCCAAAGGTGAAGCACCCAAACAAATCAAAACAAACACAGCGACGCCGATGGACAAACTTTGGCCTATTTTAGCAAAAATATGTACTATTCTGAAAACCTCAAAGAAAAGTACTTGTGGAGGGAGAAGATGTCTGTGCTTTTCTCTCATTGGATTTAACAAGATTTCTCTGGTCACTCGCAGACACCCAATCAGCTTGAAGTATTTGTTTGAATGTTTTGCCTTTTCCTGATCGCTTTCAGCAAGAGCTGTTCCAGATTACTAACTGATTGCAGACTGTAGAGCTGGATGCTACAATCTGGCTTCTGTCAGGTTAATTTCTCTGCGGAAAATCCGCTTTAATCATTCATTTTGGTGTCACTGCCTGGTAACTTTCAAAACTTGTTATCTAAAGTTGTTTTTTTACCAGTTTATTTAAATATATCTAGCTCAAACAAACTCTTTGGCAGATCATTAATCTTTCGGCCCGTGCATGGCATTAGCTTTGTTAGCTTAGCTGGGGGGATCGCCAAAGTGCAGTCAATCAGAGCACTGCTTTAAGCTCTTACGTCTGGGATTACGAGCAATAAAATATGCCTACTGCGTGTTGTCTCATTTTGTCACAAAGTTATGCTTTTTCAGTATAATCCTTCACAATTTTAAAAGTTGGGTACCTCAGCTTTAAACAATACCTAACTATATCATTGACTATTTCTAAATAATTGAGCTTTTGTATTTATATCACAGAATCCTGGAGCTCTAGGAAAGAGAATTCACACTGACATTGAAGACATAGCTGAGCCGCATAGCACAGATAGCATTGACACTTGATCAGGCGAGCCTCGAGTCCTTCAAGCAGAGAGTGCCCAGGACCAGGAGCAAGAAATATACTATGTTGATATAAATTTGTCTTCAGTCAACTAAACAGGTTTTGGAAACAAGCCATAGGTGTCTAAAGACTCCTCCTCAGTCTTCAAGTTTATATGTGTCACTTGACCCGTCTGGGTCAAGACTGGCATTTGGATTTGAATTTTTAAATCAAGAAATAGTCCAATTTCTATCTGACATATGTGAGTCCAAAAAGTGCTTCAAAAGTCACTAAAGAACACACACACACACACACACACACACACATATATATATATATATATATATATATATATATATATATATATATATAAACTGTGTTATATGACCACATATTTTTCCCTTTCGTCCCTAACAGGAAGCTCCAAAAATGTATTTCTAACATCTTACTCATTTTATTCTGAATCAGCGGGGTATAAAAATGATACCATACTTTTCATAAACACTAAACCATACCGATCATTGTCTCCATAGTTGAAGAGTCAGGCTGGATGACAAGAAGGTGCCCCACTTAAATTCACTGCCAACATTCACATAGCCACTAGAAGAGTGACAGGTCTAATACATTGTTAGTGTTAGAGTGGATTTACCTTTGCAGACAGATGACTGATAGGTGCCCTGCAGTTCTCTGAGAGTCCCATTCCAGGTAAAGTTACTCCGGCCATAACCAAACATTTTAATTTCCTACTGAATTCAAATCCAATTATATTGTATAAGAGATTTTTTGTTAGCCTTTTTGCTACAGTTAGCCCTGTCAAGCTTATGCTGTGTGTTGTGAGAGCTTGTGGAGCATGGGGCAGGCAGCACTTTTAAGCACCTGGCTCAGTTTTTAAAAGGCTGTTGTGCCATTTGCTGGAGCCCTGGGTTTGAAGTCCAAATGTCAGTGTGAGTGTGGCAGTGGCAAATGAGGATGGGGTGTAGATGGGGTGAGCTTCTGCGTATGTGTGTGGCACTCACTGAATAGAGCGAAGTGCCCGTGTAAATCAGTCCTGTCAACAGAGGTAGCCAGAGGGTCCACTGTTTCCTACTGACAACCTGCTGTGGAAGACATCAAGAGGAGTGAGAGCGTGGGGAGGGGAAGAGAGGGGGAGAGAGGGGTAAGAGACTGGGGGAGAGAATGTGCATGTGGCGTTCATTTATCTTTGATGGGATTCCAGGGGTTTACTGTTGCAGCCCAAAGTCTGGTTTAAGAGGTGTTACAGAAATAGTCTGCCATTTTTAATTTGTGGGCTCCAAACTGCTTTGCTAATTTCAATAATGCGTGTTATTGACTTGTCATTAACTTGTAGTCAGTAATTAATTACTGTAATGTATCCGGTGACTGACTAACAGGCCAAGACTGTACTGTTAATTGTTAAATAATTAACAATTAATTAGTTAGACAAACAAAAAATTGTAATGGGCTGCTTTACCTTGCGTGTGTGTGTTTGTGTGTGTGACTGTGTGGATGGGATGTTTGGTTGTGTAGGTCGGGGTTGGTGGGGGGAGGGCTTTGGTGGAATGTGGACATGTGGCATTATTTTTAACTTTGTGGCTGAAATTTGCATGTTTGATCTTAATGTAGATGGTCCTCAGGATCACAACCTGAAATACAGTTCATGATTGAATGAGCTGAGTTTAGTGTTCAGTTTGTATCACTCATTATTCATCCATGGCAAATAGTGAAGGTAATCCGAAGAACAAATGGAAGACATTGAATGTTTATTTATTCTTTACACACTCGGATAGTTATAAAAGATAAGAAGAAAGGGAGATGTCCAGATGACAGAGCTTTTTCCCTCATTCACGCCAAATGCCAATTTCAGACATTTTCATTATCAAAATGATGCTCAAAATCAAATGATGCTGGGAGATATTGACTAAATCAGACTGTACAATGCAGCCACCTCAGGGAGGGGCAGAAGATGACAAGTTGTGCTGTTTTTTGACACTGATTTCAATGCCTTTAACTCCCTATGGACTTAAATTATTTTGCAGCTGTTTAGTGTGGTATGTATTAACTACCACCTTTTAATCTTTTATGTCGACTTGAATGTGTCTTTCTTTTTTTATGTATGTATGAATGTGAGCAACGGACAGCAATGCAATTTCCTTCGGGATTAATAAAGTATTTATCTATCTATCTATCTATCTATCTAAATCAATATCTCCATTTTTTTTAACAATCTTGATAATGACAGTCAGACCATATTAGGTCAATCCAACACAAATGTCTTATAACATGTCTTTAAACGTATTAGTTGAGACAAGTGTAAAATGTCTGTAAATTGATAACAAATGTGCAGAAATATCACTATATATCCTCATTTTAAACTTTACAACATACATTTTTATTTTTAATCACCTCTTTTTGTAGCATTTTTCACTAAAAACATTTGCATAACTTCAAAACAACATTTGTGATCATCTGAATTTCGATAAACTGCCCTCTTTTCTCATAGCCAATGGCACTTTTTTTTAGAATCCTGATTAGCAGATGACCAATACACTGGGCGAACATTTTTGGGATGATATGCAGGGGCAGTTTTGTTAGTTTGTTTGTTTGCTTGTGTAAAGAGAGAGAGAGAGAGAGAGAGACAGAGAGAGATAAGTGACGTCTAACATCGAAGAAACATCTAAAATCGAGGGACTTCAGCAGGGAGTGTTTTTGACGGTCGGAGAGGAGAGCATTTTCTAACCAGAATTCATCAAACTAGTGTGAATGAAGCTAAATGCAAATCCAGGGATGCAACTCTAGGTATGTTTTTGAGCTTTTAAATGTTTGATGATGAAACATTTTAACAATGTTTTGTCATTTTAAAAATGTTCATCTAACATTTAAAAGCATAAGCATAATATAGCATAATATGTTACCTTTATCCCAAAATATGTGGTATGAAACTATAAGTCAACACAGTGCTCTGGAGATAGTCAGCTCAAAAAAACACTGACCTCTGCTGCTACTCTAAGGCCAATATATAAGCCAGCTAATACGTGAAAAGAACTTTGTTGGAGAAGCATAGTCTACATTATGATCATGACAGACTCAGCAATGGCAGAGTCATAGAATACTCTCTGAGAGCCCCCATCTCTCACTCTCTTTCTCAGTTAAAGCCCAGTGGAGTAACAACGATATCTTTAAAGTCCTGCTATGATCTATGTGTCTGGCAATGGAAAAAAGCCTGCTGAGTCAAACTTTGCAAAAGGAAACAGCACTTATACACAGTGTTGAAGCAGCTGTTACTACATAGCAACATGTTGAGGAGACTAAAGGGCTTCAGGCTCAAACTGCAACTTTAAAATGTCCCAGCAACAATCATCAATGAAACAGACATAGGATGGTGTCTAATGTTTGGTGGTTTCATCTTTGAAACTGACCTTGTGTCCTTGGGCAAGACCTCTCACCCATGTCCATGTGTATAAATGTGTAGCATGTTTGATGGTGGTTGACTGTTGGTGCAGAAAGGGAGTCACATCGCCATCACTCTGCCCCAGGGCAGTGGGACTGAAAAGTGAATAAATAATGTCATAAAGCACTTTAAAAGGCTTGTGAAGTATGTGAGGTGGCATATAAAGTGAGTTATGACTCACACGGAAATGAATGTGGATTGCAATAAGTCTATTCCTACTTCTTTCACTGTATGCAGTAAACAGCTGTGGAGTATAATTCATCACTGTTAAAAAACAATATTATTGATGTGATTGATGGATGTGATTTGGCTTGGCTGCAAAGAAATTCTAACTCTAAAATATGATTTCTTATCATTGTGGATGCTTCCTTTAAATAATCAGATCAGGCTCCTCAATTGTGTTATTCTATTTAAGAAAAGTTTATAGTTGTTGACGCCAAAAGCCAAAGAGCGTCCTACTGAGACATACTTGTCATCTCAGGGGCTTAGCAGAACATCATCTTGACATGCGAACCACGCACTGGCGCTGGCTTCAGTTTCCTACAGCTCACAGCTAGACTAAACAGGTAGAGGTTGGTGTTACATTAACTATGATTAATGGCTGTCTAATCAGAATATACATCTCAGAATCACTCAAGAAGACAGACGTAGTGGTAGTTGTTCACCAGACCCAGTTTAGGGGAAAAATACGGTATAGGAGAATCAGTCCTGGACCATCTGCAGCCTGTCCATCCACGGGAGTAGGATCTCTCCTTCACTGTGGTTCTCCCCGAGGTTTCTACTTTTTCCCACTGTTTTTTTGTTTGTTTTTTTGTAGTTTTTCCTTGCCAAGAAGCAGGGTCAAGGACAGAGGGGGCTTTGGAACAGTTATCCATTTGCTAAATTATACTGAACATTGTTTATTTAAACAGCTTTCTATCAGAGACTCATCAAGGCAGCTGGTGTTATGATTTTGAGTGCTGCAAAAATAAAATTCAGTTGAATTGAACAGTATAGTCCATCAATGCTCATATTGTATAAACAATAGGTAACTTGACAAAAACCCTTACCCTTAAAATGGGCAATAAAATACATTGTATTAAATGCATTCAGCTTTCATTTAACTGCAGTTCATATGAAATAACTATAATAATAGGTATTATGCCACTTATCTGTCTCACGGTAATCCGCTTCAGGCCCTAAAGGTAAACCCTAAAACATCTGTCAGATCTATTTTGCTCACAGCTCTTATTTGTTAGAGGTGCCATGCCAGGAGAAAACAGTTGATACAGCTTTAAATAGCCTTTGGTGTAACTTAGTCTTCAGTGAAAATACCCCTGCTTCATCACTTGAATTGGATTTGGATCTATTTCAAGTGGATCAGTGCAAATAAGCGAGGGCTGTGGGGCCATGGACATAGGGTCCTGTTGAGATTTGTTCTTCTTGATCTGTCCGTTTGGTGCTTTGCCACTTCCATGGCCTGCCTGTTAGCAGTGGAAGACCACTGACTTCACGTGGGTCATTTTGATACACAGCCAGTTAGACTTGTGTTTAATATGTATTTAATGACATTATACAAATAAGATTAATGCTAATATGCTTAAAACATTAAAAGTGCACTGAGTACCTTTTTGGCGCAGGGTTCATCACGTCCTTGTCTCCATGAAGATGTGATTTCTTTGCCTGGAATGTTACACAGTATGCCATTAAATGCATCTGTCTTGCATTTATTCAGTTCAATTCACTTATATTTTTTTAGCGCCCAAAATCACAACAACACTTGCCTTGATGGGCCACAGGTATAAGCAGTGTAAATAAACAATGTTCAAGAGAGTTTAGCAAATGGATAACTGTCCCAGAGAATCCTACAAAAACTACAAAAAACTTGTGGGAAAAAGTAGAAACCTCCGGGGGTGACCAAAGTGAAGAAGAGATCCTACTCCCACGGACGGACAGACTGCAGATGGTCCAGGACTGATGCTATCCATTTATTCATGTGTGTTTTTTTGCTCAAAATACCCTTGAAAATTTTAGAGGAACACCGTTCCACAGATCTGCCCGGTACAGTCAGTCAACTGCATGTCTTCATTGGGATAAATATATTGTCAAAGGTATTACATTGCTGTCTCAATAAGCAAAAAAAAAATGTAATAAAACTGTTTACCAAAGAAATTGTAACCACTGACAACCTTTATGATAATTGTGCAAATGTTTCACAGAATTGTATAATAATTGTAATGTAATGTAAAAATATTTTCAGTATATTTTTGTCTGACTTTTCTGGTGAAAGGGAATCCTAGGCCTCTTCTGACGTGAGCAGCTATCCATCAACGCTGAGGGTGTAACATGAGTTTGCATTGATAGTCTGTGCACTTGTCATGCCACCCTGAAACCTAAGCAGTTCTCAGGCGCACTGCCCGTTTCCAGGACAGACACACAAGAGCAAACCGAGACAAGCTGAGAGAGCAGAATCTACAGCCACTGAAAAGGACTCACAAGTGCAAGACAATAGACTCTAGTTTTGAACAGTGCTCCTTGTTCATAATCTGATGATAAGGATAGTTGTATGTAATTTGAAGGTTGAAGAGGCCTGATTTTCAAACCGTGAAAAGAGGAAGTGGGTATTTAAATCTAATCTATAGACCCATATACTTATATACTGCCTGGAAAATCCTGAGTGAAATCTCTCTGCATTTGGTTGATATCAGTTTGGTCACTCTGATTTCTCAGCGAGTTCAGATAGACAGACGGATTAGCCAATCAGGGACGAGCATGGTCCGTCCATGTTAAAACAAATATGGAATTGTATATTTTGTGAAATCAAAGAGCAAAGCACAGAACTATATTAATGTGAAGTGAGCAAAATGTGATCTTATTCAAAAAAATAGGACCAAATAGAACAAGCTCTATAGCTTGTTCATTTCACATGCGAAACGGAAATAAACGAATGAGATTGTGCGGTACGGTTTAGAATTGACTCGAGGTGCGACGGAGGGCGTGAAGAAGTGTATTCTGGAGCCTAGGCAAATATACTTACTATACCACACAATCGCAGCCAATCATAGACCTGCTTTCAGCTCATACTTCCTTGCTGACAAGAAATAAAATACTTTCTCATTAGCTGCAGACAGCACGCTGTGGTCTTGTTTTGTCACAAAGTGCTGCTTTTACTCTTTAACGGAAAATACAAAATTAACTAATTTTAAACAAAAAGTACGGTACCTCAGCTTTAATCTTCATTTTAAGAATTCCTTTTTTTCCCTTTTTTTTAAACATGGCATGGACATAGCTCAAGGTGCCTCGCCACCGTCTAACCATAGAACTATAATAAAACCTGGAAGATGAATCCAAAATGGCCGCCTTGTTTATCCCTATGGAGAGTGCTCATTGGCGCATGACCCCAAAAAAGTTTCTTACTTCCGCATTTACTTCCTGATACGGAGGCTGACATCTTTGCTTTACTTCCTGATATGGAGGCGGCCATCTTTGTTTTACTTCCTGATATGGAGGCGGCCATCTTTGTTTTACTTCCTGATACGAAGGCTACCATCTTTCCTTAAGGGCGACACGTGACGACAATCCCCCACTTCATATAAAAACGGTAATTTCGGTGATTTTAGAAACGGTAGAAAAGAACATTTCCTTCTATTTTATTTAAATACCGATAATAATTCAGTCCTGTCTGCAATTATAATGAGCAATTTTAGAAAAAGGCTGGTTCCAAGAGGCTGCAGTACCTCGCACGGCCACAAATCAATCTGGGACCACAGACAGAGGGGGCGTACCTTATCCAGTTCTTTTAATACATCCATGCGTCTACACTATTGACCTTATTCTGCCCCGCCCACTTTTGCCGTTTTTTGCACTTTTGTTATAAACGTACTCCCGTTTGACGAGAACTCCGTTAAAGTTAATGACGAACGAGGAAAATGTCTCGCCGCTAAAATGTTACATAATGTAGGTTGATTTGTGTACAATGTTTAATGAACACGAGCAACAACGCACCAATTTCCTGGTCAGTCTGAAAACGGCTTTTTAGTCCATGTAGAACTTATTTTCTGTTGAGCTCGTCTGCTCCATGTAAACTAATACAACGGAAACAAGACGGCGGCGCGTAAGGCAACTTCCGGAATAAGGTGAATACTTGTTCTGTTTAGATTATATTAAAGGTGCACTATGTAACTTTTCTGGTGTAGGCTAAACCCCCTTCTTGTCTTCATGGAGATTTTACTGCTTCGCCTGTATGGTTCCAAAGTGTGGCATTAAACGTAATCTAACTTTACTCAATTACAAGTGTTTATTGCTAGAAAAAAAACAGCAGTCTTAATGTGAGTGGTGTCACCTCTCCACAGATCTGATTTGTGACTTGGCCTAAATAGTGCCACCTGCTTGTCTCCATGGATATATATTCAATGCCATACTGGGGAACATTCTTGGAAAAGCACTAACATCTCCACAGAGACAAGCAAATGGTGTACCCTCCACTAGAAAAGTTACACAGTGCACTGTTAATGTCAGTTTCCTTTTATGTCTATACAAATAACAGCATGTAACTGAATACAAATTAAGATGACAACTTGAAGCGTCATGAGTCGACAACACGCAGCCTCCTCACCTTGAAATAATCTTTCCGGAGACATGAGACAGGGTGAAAGCCATACACTTCATCAGACGCCGAGATTTGTCTTTCTGGTCATGTCTTCTTGATCTGGAGGTCAAAAGAAACAAATTCAGCATACAATTAAAAAAAACAATTTTATATGTATCTTTTAGTATAGTCTATATTTTATCCTTTTTGAATGAACTGTCTGGGTAATGATCATCTCTTTCTCTAAAGGTGGATACTGTAAAAATAGACAGAGCTCTAGAGTGTCAGCCACAGGATTAAGAAACGGATTCATGGTAAAAGTCCCTGGGTTGAGAGTCTCTGGGGTTAAGAAAGGCACGGTAACTTTAGTTGCATGTGTGTTAAACGTGCATGTTTAAAATAGGCTCCATAATCTTTCCTATAATCCACAGAGCCTATCTCTAGCTCCAAAATAGTCAATGTAACCCACCCATTATCAGCTTTATGAGACCCCTGGACAAATGACAGTTTACCTCATCTAATACCTATTTATTTCTCTGTTGGTAATATATCTGTCAAGAACACAGGCTTAATGGTCAAAGAGTCATCACAGCATACGGTCTATGTGGATTGGAGGATAGGAGTTACAGAAAAAACAAAAAGAATAAATTATTACTACCTGCATGCAAATCTTAAAACAAACACTATGATAAAAGAGTTAAATTGATGATAATAATAGGACATAAAACATTTTCAATGATTAACTGACATCAGATCTAAAATATAAGGATATTAAGACTAAGACTAACAAAAAATAAGCAACCATTTTTGGATTTCCAGGGTGGTAAATCTCAGTTAGTTTCCTTTTCTGTTACTTTGGATCGGGACATGCAACTTTCTAGCCTTAAATTTTAGTTTGAGCTTCACATAAAGTATAATTTAATAATAACTAAATAAACAATATTTTTATGTTTGTTTTTTTTTTGGTTATACGTTAGACTCAACACTCTATCAGGGGCACATTCCTGATGAATTGTAAAAATATTATCAGAATATTGTTGTTGAGATATACCAAAAACGTAAAGTATTTGTCCAGTAAAACCTAAAAATCTGGCTTTTGCCTTCAACAAAAAAGGGAAGCAAAAAAGCGAAAAAAGTAGCTTTCCCTATATAATCTAATTAATCCAGGGTCTCATATAACTTTCGTCTTTCGACAACCCAGCGTGATTTTATTATTATTATTATTATTATTATTATTATTATTATTATTATTATTATTATTATTATTATTGTTATTATTATTATTATTATATATATATTTTTTTTTTTTCAAAAAATTAAAATAAAATGTAGGCCTATTTTCTGTGTTGAACGAAAAGCTGCTCACGTGAAGTTCAGGTTGCTTGGGTTATTTCTTAACATGAATTAGAGCGACACACTAAATAACACCAAGAGGCGAAGTATATTATTTACTAATAAGTACATAAAAAATGTGATCGAAATCTACTTAATTTAACTAACCTTTAGCTGAGGATGCTTTGATGGATACTTTCCGGAACAGTAGGCGGCGGTAGAGTGACGCTAAAATCTCACGCAGGAACCCAAGTTTGAATTTAAAAAACCGGTAATTTTAGCACAATCGAGGAGAAAAGACATTTGAGTAAGTATATAACCACGCAAATAGTTTTTTAGCTATATTTAATCTTGATTTAAACAGTGTAGTGTTCGTTTTAATGGCCATTTCGGGCTTTTTTACGGCGCTGTTTAACTATTTTGCGCTTCTATTGCATTAAAGCTCTCATTGTGTTTGAAGAGTTTGGTTTTATATAAAGAGCTTATTGTAAACTCGTTGGTTTGTTACAGGAGAATGACTGAACTGGAGTATTTGTCTAAAAGTATCCATGACAGGCTGGCGTCAGTTCAACAAATGCTGGATCTGTCGAGTATGGGTAATTTTAATATTTTATTATTCTATTACAGTATTATGCACTGAAGATTAATTATTATTTGAGTCATAGCGGCTTTGTAAGCAAACTAATGTTTATAATGACTTGCATTCAAGACGTAAAAAAATAAATACATTCTCGGGTCGGACATCCGGGTATCATAACTTTGTTACGAGGCAAAGGGGAAAACATCAGACCGCAGTCCATAGGAAAGCATGGCATGGCATAAATGCTTGAATACTGAAAAATGAAGATTGTAAAACTAACGCTATGTGATGGAGTGTAAATTTAAAGGCACCTCGACCCCATGTCAATTTAAACTTTTTGTTAATGTGTGACAAAAGAGCCACCAAAGCGAAAAAAAGGCTTTTAGCTCCTAAAGTTGGACTGACCACGACTGTACATTCCCACAGCAAGTCACTTGAGATGCTGTAGTTAGTTCTTTTGTATCATAGCAGTCAGATTTAATCACTGACAGCAGCAAATAGCAGCTCCACGTTGGGACTGTTTAGTCCACCGGCATTTATAACTAACAAGCAAACTAAACAGTGCTGAAGTCCACAACCTGAATCCTCACAATGATTACTGTGAATGGGCTTCACATCCAACAAGTGTGAGACACTACAGGGGAATGGGAAAACATCTTAAATTTAAAGATATAAATTTAAACTTCCTTTGTAGTTTACTCACATAAAGAAGAAACTATATATATATATATTACATGTTTTCATCATGTGAAAATAATAAATGTATAATAATAATAAATGACCAAAAAACAAAATATTGTAAATATTGAGTTTTGCTTGTAGTGTCTGGCCTTAAGAGAGAAAAATGTATAATCTGACCATTTGACCAACTAAAAGTCTTCAGGAGAGTGGAATATGGACCTGTACCATGACCAGGAGAGTTGTCTTTAGCTTCATAGTGGTACTTTGTGTTTATTCTATTGTTGTGTGCTATTTGGGCTCATTTGTAGTGGTTACTCTTGAGAGTTTGAAGAGCTGAATGCATTTTAACATTACTTTTCACTGAAGTTTGCCCTTTCATTAAAATTGCCGACTGATGTTGCTAAGGACTTGACGTAGGATTTGATTGACGCTGACGCAACTCTGAACCCGAGAATTGTCATAGATTTTCACAATTTATTGTTTTTCTCATAGACTTGCCTCAAAACAAGATGAAAAAACTTGGTCAAGAGCTGTTTGCTATTGAAGGTATTTTGGAAGAGTCTGAGAAGTTTGTAAGCCGTCAGAGAGACCAACTTCAGCACCTGAAAGTATGTCATATCGTCACTTAAATAATACTTCCCAACAACCAGATTCATTTTGTTCTGTAATAGCAGATTTTTTTTTTTTGTTTTTTTTTGTCTTTTAGACACTTGAGCAATCATCACAAAAATATTTAGATGACCTCCAACACCTTCTAGAGAACATCCCAGAACATTTGCCAAAGAAAAAGAATCAAGTAAAGTGAGTAACTAGAACCAGTAACTAAGCACATCCATTTAGTCTGTACAATTGAGCTACTGAAACTGTTTATTTATCTTTTTAAATGGTTGTATTAGTATTATGTTAACTAATCATGTAATAGTTGCATATATCATTTTCATTTACCTCTGCAATTTTAGTGTAAGTGAGCCAGTAAAGGCCCACACAAACACAGAAGATAACCCGCCAGGGCAGCCTAAGAAGCTCAAAAAGGTTTGCAAGGGGTACATTAAGGAAATGGAGATCATCACCATTCCTGAGTATGAGAGCATTCCTCAGTAAGTACTTAGTATTTGTGACTGTAGACTTGAACCCTAATGTGTGACCACCAAGGAGTTGTTGTTGTTCAAAGTGTGTGTGTCTGTGTTCTGTGTGTGTGCGCTTGCCTGCCCGCGCGCCCTGTTAAAATAATACATTCATATATTTTTCCCCAAAGGTATATGAAGGGGAGAGTGTCATATGATCAACTTAATGCTGCTGTGCTTTGCATCAATACGTCTGTATCCACTAAATACAAGATACTGCATCAGCCTGTGAAAACACTCAACAACCATTCACGCAAATTACACCAGAGGTTTAAGGAGCAGGAGACCAAAGATACCAAAGGTACAGTGAAACAACAGAATTGTGCACAGCTAATCAGTCTTTTTAATTTAATGAATCTAACTGTATTTGAATATGTTTAGGTCTATTCTTCGTTGTTGAAGGTGATATACGTGAATTTACTGAGACAAAGGTTGACAAAAAGTTTCAAGGGATTTTGAACATGCTGCGGCACTGCCAACGCCTTAAGGAGCTACGAGGTGGTGGGATTACTCGCTATGTTCTGTTATAAAGTGTTGTTGTTTGTAAATGTTTTCATAAGTTTAATATATTTTATACCTGTCAGCTTATGAAATACAATTTTAAAAGGTAATATTGTGTGTTAATTGTGGGTTAAATGAGACTGAGAACAAACAACTTGTGCTGGTTCAATGTTGCAATTTAGATTCACAGACACAAATCCCAATCACTAACCATGGCAATTTTCCTTTTCTTACCATGAACTGAAACAAGTTAACTGATTAATCACATCTAGTCAATTATTGAAATAATTTAGTAATAATCGAATAATTGTTAACTGGTCTACACATACAGTAGGTTCCAAAACATGCCATGATCTGAGAGAAGTAGTTTTACGACTCAAATAGAGCTGCAGTTGCATGAAAATATGCAGTGGTGAAAACATTCTTTTTTTCCACCAGGATCCTTAAAAGGCTTCATGTCTGGATTATTTATGTCAAAATTTGTTAAAAAAAAAAAAAAAAAAAAAATCTTTCATCACAAGGACTTTTCCGTTTTAAACAATCTCAGTTAATTGAAAGAATGATTGCTAGACTAATCTATTAGCACAATGATCGTTAGTTGCTGTCCTAAATTATATGTGAGTTGAAAAAATAAATTTTATTCAAATAAATTTGTCTTGTTTAAAATTTGCAGTGTAGTAAATAAACAACTTTGTATTTTTTTTTATTTGTCTTTATTGTTTCACCAAAAAGTCTGCTGCATAACTACATCCAAAAGCATTCATTATTGTCGTCACTGTGCTCTATCTTTGCTCAAGTGACGATAGTGTGACATCATCAGTGCCGCCGTGACATCACAGCGTCAGGGCATGGCTCAAACAGTAGACAACAATATCTGACAGTGTATCCCATCAGCAGTCATCAGAAAAAGCAATTGTCCGTAATCCCTGGAAAAGCAACTGCACATCAATTTATAGCATAGCATCCAGTATCTATCTTCAAATACCATCTGAGAAACAACCCACCCACTAGCCCTATCTTGAAGTTTACAATGAAAACAAAGAAAATGTTATTCATGTATGATGAAAACATGAAACAAAAAAGACACTGTTAAGCGGGTTTAGTATTTAAAACAATAAGGTAACTGTTATATTGAATAATATAACTTGTGCAAAACCTGAAAATAATTTATGTTTTTCATGATTGTAATAATGCAAGGTGACCTACAGCTCAATCAAAAGTGAAACATCATTGCTTTGTAAATTGTGTAAATTCAGGGTTCCCTGCAACAGCATCTATCGCACCATCTACAGGCTTAGAAACATAATTACAGAAAAAAACTAAAACTTTTTGGCTTTCGATCAACAAAAACACTTTCATATAAATTATTGTACAAAAAGAAAAAACCAATATCATTCCAGTATCTTTGCCCAGATCATAAAATATCATTATTTTTAAATACATAATAAACTTTCTATACACATTTCCTTCAGACAAAAGTCATATATTTAAGTGGACTCTCATCTGGCTTCACTTGGCACAAATTATGTTTTTACATGTTCAGTGTAGAGCTATAATGAATTCAATATCATGCTCTGACCAATCATTCTCAGAATATAATCACACAATGTGCTCTAGGCTCTCCACTGTTTCTCCTCAGAAAAATTGAGGGCAGCTAGTTTTGGACATTCTTTTCACATAAAAATTGCATCTATTTATCAGCATAATGTCTGCATTGGCAGTCAGATTAACCTTTGTGCCATAAATCCCCTTGACAAATTATAAATTTACTCTTTTTCTCTAGAAGCCTCTAAGGTTCTGTTAAAACACAGCAGTAACCTCACAATGAAGGCCCAATAAATTGTTTCTGTCATTGCACCAAAGTCTTTATCACCACTAATTCACTCACCATGCTGCTTATAAACAAGCTGGTTCAGTTGAGACCTGAAATGTACAAATTCAATATAATGTAGAGAAACCCTCTTCAAAGTGCAAACTTAAAGATTGTATCAAATGTAGGAAACACTTCATTATACCGAATACCTCATTAACTAGTGTGAAACAGCATGTAATACTAACATGTAACCTGACCACTCCTAACCACCATCTAATTAGATGTTATTATTACATATTGTAATAACAATGTGATTTGTAAAATAAAGTGTGACCCAAATGTATTATGAAACATGTCCTGCAGTGCATACCCTCCCAAGAAGCTTGCATAAACTCTCCATTAAATCTTCTGTTATGTACAGTAATACATTAAATTATTACAGACTTTGGGGCCCAGTAAGCCTCAACATCTCAAAACTCCCAAAATCTGGTGACTAATGTTCATCGGCGCTAAAAACACAAACCCAAATACAGAAGATTACAGTAGACAGAGTTCAAGTAAAATGTAGAAGTGGTGTTTACAGAAACTAAAACAAATCAATTGAATGCTAAAGTCATCAGTGTTTTTCTACAACTACAAAGAGATGATGCCAAGTTATGATTTTGTAAATTAAATTACAATGTTTTGTCTAAACTTGTTAAAATTTATTTTGTTTCTGGACTTAATACTAAAACTGGTCTAACACTAAACACTGGACATTAACGTTCTTAAAGCCAGTCAATATTGGGCTTGTTGTTGGAGTCTGTTCAACAGCAGACAAAAAAGTAATCAATTGATTATTACACCATGATGGGTTCATAGTATTTTCTTCAATGTAGGAAAATTAAAAAATATAAAAAAAAATATTTTAAGAAGTACAGAAAGGCTATTGGAATCACAGACAACTATAAGCCATCGAGATCTTTGCATTTTGCCTTAAAATATAGCGAGTGAAAGAGAAACACTTCTAGGTATTTTTACATAATTAAATTCATAATTATTAATGCACGAAAGTAAAGACAAAGTACACATATATCCAAAAAATTAATTTGAGACGGTTCAAGACAAGATTTTTTGTTCTTTTTCTGGATTTTTTCATACACATTAACCAGCGATAGATGGTCTACATAAGAAAAAGCACAGTTTGGAGTCCAACATCCTGGCTGTGGTGGACTTAAATGAAAAGTCCCAATACAAATGGTCCGGTCCAGAGAACAAGTGGACCACTGGCCAATGGCTGATTTATTCCGCCATGTGCTGGGCAGACAGCAGTTTGTGTTAGGCTTTACTACGACTTTGTGGCCGAGTCAGTCCAGCAGCTCGAGGGGCCTGCCATTTGGTGCTTTGACAGCACAAGTCTACACAGAGTTGGGACTCACAGGCTCAGGAGCAGAAAAAATACAGGAGCAGACAACTGGGCGGCTGACGACTTGCATCACTAAAGAGAAGCAGTCCAGGGCGTAGGGACGGGTCAGTGTGTATGACAAGTCCAGATGAAAACTCAGACAGAGGAGCAGGAGGAGGACCTGAGAGGGAAACGAGGGGGAAGGATGTGAACCAAGAGGAGATGGCTGCCCTTATGACAAACACCTGCAATCAAACAAAGGTGCAGTGTTTGAATAAATACTAATTAAAATGAATTAATTAAAAGAATTAATACAAACATTTATAGCATCAATTGTAATTATGTTTATGTAAAATGTGTTTATCCCCTGTATCTTATAATACATACTGTGTTGAGAAAACTCACTGGAGTTTGCTGCTTGCACTCAGTGTCAGGGCTACAACACTTCAGCAAATGGTCTCGAGATGTCGTGAGTTCTGCTGTAAAATGATAAAACATAACTCACAATGAATACATGCAGATGTACAAGAAACAGAGAGAGAGAGAGAGAGAGAGTCTTACTGGAGCATCGCTCCACTGACGGGGAAGGTCCTCTGGTTCAGGGGGGTAGGACATCCAGGAGGGGCTGCGGTACGATGACGGCGGGGACATGACAAAGTAGTCTAGGCATCCGGGCCGGTTAGCTGATATAGCATATACTGCTGTGATTGGGTTTCCTGTCGGTAACACAGATTAATGCATGGTTTAGAGTTTATTAACTGAGGCAATATTAATTTAGGGAGCTAAGGTTTAAATACACAGAATGTAAAATTGCTGGTTGTTTTTTGATGGTGTTCTTAGTAACTTACCTGTGGCTGTACCTGAGTATGTACTGATAGACTGATCAACAGTGACAGCGGGGAATGGGGTTCTAGACAATGGCAGGTAGGGGGCGCCATTGTGTTGCTGAGCCTGCAGGTCAGAGGCCTCAGTCACACGGGGCTTGAGGCTCATATCAGGAGTGGAACTGCAAACACAGACAAGAGCAGGGGCGTAACATCAGGTAGTTCAGACAATGCAGTCGCACTGGGCCCATGGGGACATGCCGTCGATGCTGCTACATGTGTGAACATGAATATAGGGCTGTTATTATGAGGGCTCACATTATGCTGTTCTGTGTCATCGTTTAACTTCTACTCAATAAAACCGGGCATTGATCATGAGACAAAAGTTGGAGTAAAATAACACAATACGGTGCTGGTAGCAATCATTTGCTTATTAAAGCATGTTTTATAGCTTTATTTTAATTTTTTTACTTGGCCCATGGCCAAAATCTTACTCCTCTGGACAAGAGAATATTTACTTTACCTAAAAGACCTACAACATACCATTGACATTCAAATTCTAATTTAGTGAAGCTTTTAACACTCTATATTACCACTGTCAAAAAGAACCAGTGCATTAGTGGAGGTCTTTATGTTAATGAAGAAACGTTTTATTTCTCCATACAAAACATTTCATTTAAAATCAGAATCAAATTAAATCACCATACCACAAATTAGCACGTTATTTGACTGGCATGTCTTTCACTCTCAAATTTAATTGTAGTTTTTCAAATACAAAATGTCTTACACATTTTTGCTTGAGGCTGAACTATTGCTCAGTGAACTGACATATTTTAATTTTCACAGTGACATGAACAAGAAAAGTCATCAGAATCATCATTGTTTTGATCCTCTGCTGCGCCCAAAGGCGTACTGCATCAGTGACTTCATAGCACAGAGAAGCCGGGTGGTGTCAGAGCGTCAGAGCACAGGACCAAGATGCACTGCTCTCTCACTTTGCATACTAATGCGTAAAGCAGTTCGCTGTTCCTTCCTCAGCAGCTACAGGAGATAGACAAGGATGAGCTGACTGATACAATATGGCTGCCCCTTTTTTAACTCTAATGGTTTTACTGCTGTAATTTGTTCTATTTAAAACTGTATTAAAGCAATTACAGTTCTCCCACTATCTACGATTTTTCTCACAATGGTAAACATATTATGCCCTTGACTCAAACCATACATTTATTTATAAATCCGAGAGGTGTGGCTGCATTAATTGCCATTTATTTTTCCTATAATTTATTGATTTAGAAAATTAAGACATGCCAACTGGCAATAATATGCTAGTCTTTAAAAGAATGTGTACATAAATAACACTTGTGCAACGCATTTATTGCTTTGTATTATTTTTTTTAAAATACACTGTTTAAATAAATGCTGAATCAAAAACAATTTAGCCCCTGCAAATAGTGAGTTCAGTTGACTCGATTGGAAAGTTTTATCTTGAGCGTTTGACCACTAGATGGGAGTGTTGGCCCTTGCATCAGCGTTCAGCTTGTCTGCAGTGTAAAGTGCCCAGCAACCCAGTGCTCACCCACAGCATCCAAATGAAAGAGCCGCTCAGTTGACATGATGCAGTCAAACACATGAGCGAGAGAGAACAGGGACATTAATATTCTGAACTTCCCCTTGTGATCCGCCCAACCCGCTTTCATCACTTAAACATGAATGTAGTACTATAGTATAATTAACTCTGGTTCTGATTGGTTGAGCAGCTTCGTGGAGTGATTTTGGAGGTCGTATGTTGGTATTTGTGGGATCTATTTTTTATGAGTCTAAACTTTTTACATAACACACTTCAAACAGAAAGTGCAACAAACAACAAGTACGCTGAAGAGGTTCATGGTGTTTCTCTTCAGTGAAAATATTTTTATCCAAACATGAAGATAAAAAACGACAATTTTACTGCCACTTGTTAAGTGTAATTTGTAACCTTGTAAACATGTATCAAGCCAAAAGGTAATATTTGAATGTATTGTACCGTCGTATTGAGGTCCCAGGTGGAGGTCTTGAAGGGACTAGGGGAGGAGGTGGAGATCCTATGCCCATGTCAGGCAGCTGGGTAAACCGGAAACCCTGAGGAAAGTGGCAGAATGAACACAGTCACTACTTGATAAATCAGGATTCATAAGTGGCATGACTTTCATGACTTTCATGCCACTTGGCATGATATTTCGATTTAAAGTAAAATAAAAATATTTAAAGTCACACGTTTCCTTATCACGGGTGTTTAAAATGTATTTTCTCTCTCTCTCTCTCTCTTTAAAGGCACTTTGAAAAACTGTTTTAAACAAAAGTTGCTGATCAGTTGAGAACGTATAACATTTAGTACTTGTACATGCACAGTAAAACGTGTACCGGTTTTGGGAGGCTGCATTGGTGCATATCCTCATAGGGGACACTCCTCTGTCGGCCTCCACATGGGTGGTTCATGGTCCCAGGCGCACTGGTCACCCCGTCACTGTAGTGGCTTGCATGGGATGGGTTGTAGGCGCTGTGGGCATGGCGATGGTGGCTGGATAAAACAAAAGAATAACATCTGAATAAAACATAACTGAAAATCTATTGAAGGAGGATTAACTCTAGATCTGGGCTGCTCTGTCTATCTATTCTCAAACTATTTTCTTAATTTAAATGAACTAAAACACTATGATCTTTTTGCTGTTGTTACTTCCTCTGGGTTTCTCTGCACTTTAAACGCTTCTAGCAGACTTGGGAGTGTGTGGGATTTGAGTTCAGGGCAGTTTCCTACACAAAACAGAACTCATAAAAATGCTGAAAAATATATTTTGAGCAGTGCATAAATGTACTTTGTTGGAGGAGATGGTGGGTCGTGGTCCGGAGGTGCCAGGCTGAAGGCGTTGCCAAGCAACATATGCATCTGTGTGCGGACCTCGTCAATGGATGGCTGAGAGCTGAGTGTAGAGGAGTCAGAGCCACGGTGAGCTTTGACTCCCAGGCTGCCTGTGCCTGTGCCCGTGGAGCCTCCACCAAAACCCAGAGAACTCATCAGGCGGTCCACGTTTGTCTCCTCAAACGGCTCCGGCTCACCCTACAGGTCAGACAAGGACACAAATACTCAAGGGCTTTGCAGCCACCAGTTCACTCAAAAACACCTTTGATTACAATGGAATGAAATAAATACAAAATACATAATTTAAATAGAGTTTAAAGATAAATTCCTAAGAGCAAATATAATATGTAATAGATCATGACAATTGGAATCTGACACACATGACTGCATTGATACTGGAATCCTCTCTTTCTCTCATTATCTCTCTCTCTCTCTCTCTCTCTCTCTCAGTCTGCTGCCACTGCCTATTAGCAGGCCTCAGCTAATTTAAACTAATTTATTAATTTATAGCTGTCAGATTCGAACAAACTTGGCTGCTTTCCACAAAAGGTTTACAAAAAAAAAAAACAACAACACCGTGATATTGCATAGGGCAACAGTTCATTGATAAACACAGTAAAGTCTTGTGTCGTGTGTGTATTAATTTAAAAGAAAACAATGATTATATCTATCTGTGTAGGCAGAGTTAGCGACAACTCCAAACTAATGGATGGCAGGAACAAGGAATGCGCTGGCACTGAGTAATGATCCATTATTGACTTTCAAATGGATGTTACAGGGGTCTTTGGGTGTAGTCCAGTCACTGTCTGCTGGACGCAGTCAAATGGACAAAAGATAAGGCCAATAGCCTAACCCTGTAAAATCTAGAAAAAAAAAATACTTTTTACAGGTGTTTATTCAGGCTTGATTTAATAACCTATTTCTAATTTACTGGCATCTCAATAAGGATTTGTGCCAAAAAATGTCCTTAATGTTCTATCATTTGTGTAGAGTAAACAAAATACATTTTAATGGGGTGAGTCAGTTCTGTCAAAATTTGTCAAAATGTTAATATGTGTAATTTCACTATGTAAATACAAACATACTCACAATCCCTCCTAATTGCTATTTTTTCCATTCCATTTTGGTGCACACAGGACCATTAGGCACAATCCAGCCTCCCATCTGAATCATTAACATTCAGTGTGGAGCTACATGCAGATGCTGTTACTGTGGCGCAGGAGAGATTTTACACGCATTGAGCATTTTCTCCTTTTCCTCTCAGCTTTCATTGCTTCTCATTCTGTGGCTGTCTCAGTAACTGCTCATACCTTAATTTTACAACTTTTTATGGTTTTGAGCAGATCCCTTCAGGTTCAGCTTAAGGTCACTTGTAGAACCATAAGGTATAACCTCAACACATCAGAAAGTAAAGTAACAGAAAGGTATAGGTAGAAAGGATTAAACCAGGCACAATGAGAAGATTATCCCATTCCTTGGTGTTAAAGCTTGTGTGGCTTACTTTGCCACACACATACAGATCGAATGACATGAATGAAGGAAAATTTGATTTGCGCACTTGTTTCAGTTTGCGCTGTTGAATATGAGCAGAACTTTTTTTTTTAATGAATAAAAACAAGGTGAAATGTATCCCAAGCTTACATCATAGCCGTTATTGCGTATGCCCCTCCTGGACCTCTCTCTGAGCACAAGCAGGTCCATCTCAGTCTCCACAGGGCTGGGGCTGCTCAGTGACTGCCTGCTCCAGTACGTGGGCTCCCGCGGGTGAGAGTACCTGGCAGGCACCATTTACAGGCATTAGATTATTATATTTTTTTGTTGAATTGAATCTCCCTTTTTTGTCAAGACCAATTAAACATTTTTATTTCTAAAATTGTTATCTTTATAAACTGTAGACCAACCGTTTCCAAACTCTGAAACATCGCCGTCCCCTTATCAACTCGAGGCTCCCTAATGGGCTCTTTTCATGAAACCCACTGACTAGTTCCGGTGACCGTCCACATGCAAGCTTCACATCCTGCTCAATTCAATCTTATTGGGGAATTAGCTGAGTCTCGCTAAAATACTTTTGGGGCCCCCCTGTTGTGCCTCTGAGGCCCCCCACTTTGGGAATCACTGCTGTAAACAAATAATATAATTTTGTACGTTCACACACTTTGACTTTGAACATATATTTTCATGCATTTGCTTATAGTCAGGTGAAGACTCCATAGCCATTACCCTATAACAATAATTAAGTAATTTGAAAGTGTTGCTTTTTCATAAGAATAAATGTATAATCATGTGAACACAGTGTCTCTCTGTGTGTTGCTAAGCAACTCTGTTCTATCCCTTAGAGCAACATCTCACACTTTGAGTGAAAATGCATTTAAAAGAGCCCTTTAATTATTATTGATTGAATTAAACAATGAATAACATAAAACTATTGTTCAATACATGACACCATCGTGTTTGGAGGACTTCTCTAATAATGCCACACTTGTACAAGACGTGTTTGAATGGCAGTTAAACTTAACATTTATTGCAAATCGTCTCTTATAATAACTGAAATGGCATACTTAGTTTTAAGTTATGTTGTTACAGTAGTTTTGTATATCCATTTACATTTACAATTTAAATATCAAAGCAAAAAATAAAAATACACAGACCTCTTGTGGCAGCCGGCAAACGAGGCCCTCTTCTCCTCTGCCGTCATGGGCTCCTTCAGTCCGTTGCAGCTGTACTGGCGTCGGCTGTAGCCGTGGCTGCCACTTTCAGACAAGGAGAACTCGCCGTAGCCCTTTCTCCTCGGCTTCTGCCGCAGTTTGTTTCTGTAGTGCTCAATGTCAGACTTCGGCTTCATCCCACTGTGGTTTGCCTTCAGTTACAAAACATATTGGTTCATTGTTTTTACCTGACCATGACAGACAAACCCAATCTTAACAAACGCCCACTGGTCTATATTTCTACATATGCTGTGAATCAACAATAAATCTAAAATACTTTTTTTTATGTTTAAAGGTAGGAAAAGAAATTATTATAAATTATACAATGTACAATTATAATTATTATTAAGTATCTCATATACATTTCTGTGAGTTGGGGCAATCCCCTTAAAAAATGCAGAGCAAATTCTGCTAAAAGGGAACGTAATTAAACCTGAGCACTAACTGATCTGATAATTCCCCCGATCCATGTCATGCAATTAAAAGTGTGGGCGACCTGGGCCTTTCTGTGTGGAGTTTGCATGTTCTCTCCGTCTGCGTAGTTTCCTCCGGGTGCTCCGGAATCCCCTACCACTAACAACATGTACAATAGGTGTGTGAATGAGAGTGTGTTTGTGAGAGTGAATGCAGGGATGGACGGATGGAAAGTAGCCCATGGCTAATTCCGACATTGCATGTTCATTAACATGTGCTGTCATGGCCAAATAAACCAATAATTAAATTACATTATGTGCTTACAGAGGGCCATTAGCTAAAACATGTAGTTACAGTGATTTCACTTTTTTTTTTTAATCTCAATGCACAGATAATTTTAGCATGTTCCTGAGGTAATTAATCCGTATCTGCTCTCTGATGTGCAGCAGGAAAGTGAAAGCTAACACTCATCATTAACTGTGCTCTATCCCTCCAGAAGCTCAACCGAGACAAAAACACGTGACACACGGGCTAACTGGAAGTCAGAGACAAGGTGTCAGACACAGTTCAACGTTGTTTTAGCCTGCTCATCGCAACAACAATTTGTGCCAAATGCTCCAGGTCATTCATGTATGTTTTTGCTACCAGGTGAATCACTGAGACAAAATATAGTCTATAAAGTAATATAGTACTAAAAATCCTAAATATAAAAGGCTTGGTTTAGGTTTTCTGGTGCCCAGTGTGTTACGGTTAGCTCAAAATGATGCAGTTCTAACTTGTCAAGAGTGTGTATCTAGACTCACATCTCCGTTTGGTAGCACAGAGTCCTGGCTGTGGGAAGACGATGTGGGGTAGGAGTAGGTGGGCTGAGCTGTCATGGGTTTAATGGTGATGAGACGAAGAGAACTGGAATGGTCCTCATAAGGGTCTAAAAGAAGAAGCAAGAATACAAGTGTAAGGTCAGTTCAAAATACAGGGCCGGGTGATGAAGTGATTGTATAAAAACAGTATAGACCTTTTGTTTGTGGAAAAAATACATTCTTAATCCTGGAATGGAGACAGTTAGAGGCAAAAGTGAAGTGGAATTAAATTAATTATGAAGTAAAAAAAATTTAGCTGGTTTGGCATATAAAATATGTCTCATTTTGAGGTAGGAAAATAGTATTTTTCAGTCCTTTCCGTTTCTTTCATGTCTGAGAATTTGAAGATATCATAATTTCACTCTCTGAAGCCATTGTGAAAAAATAATTTCCCTTTTGTTTATTTGAGCATGAAGACGTCAAACTTTGTGCCATAAATGTTAATAGGCAACATTTTGAAGACTTTTTTAATTACTTACTTATTCTATTTTAAGAAAAGCATTTAGATATGACGTCAGTTAAATGAAAATGTTTTGTGACATTTTGCTTTTTCCTCCAGATGCCTCCATTATGGAATTTTTTGACATTCTGAGGACATAGCATTTTAAAGTTTAGAAAAGAATTTACAAGACAAGAGTGAGAATCCTTTCATGACTGAAGACTATATGAAAACTTCCCTTAAACTCTCAGAACCCATCATCATCTTGTGTTGAAGCCTCATAAATGTACTGTGTGTACCTTGTTTCAACATAAAACAAAAGCCATAAACATTTCATCTGGTCTTTCTGTGCTCTGAGCGCCACACAAGGCTGTGTCTCTGTGGTGTAGGGAGCAGCAGATGGAGCGTGTTGTCTTGTCTTGGCTCTGAGTCACTGCCTTGCTGACATCATATGGACATCGCTTTATTGTGGGGCCACAGCAGTTTGTCATTAGCCTAGTCCCTGTTCGCCTCAATTGGCCACTTTTAGATGTATTTCTTGTAACTCCCAGTGTGACAGCTAAGGTCAGAGGCTGAGAAACTCAATTGGAAAAACATCGATGCATGTGGACAATACTGTGAACAAGATATGCCCTCCTTGCTGAAATATAACGTTTTTTTCTTAGCTGTTACTTTTATGTAACCTTTTCTTGGAATAAAATAGCTCTATTTAAATTCACACCAGGTGTTTGTTTGCGCTAAACCAAAGGGGGTAAACACATTTGCTATCATTTGTCTCAACAGGGCACAATTTCTTGCTTGTTCCTCTGATAAACATTTTAATCTTTCATTTTTTTGAACATGGCACTGCAGTCTAATCTCCCCTTCCTTGGCCATCTTACGTCTAGTAAGAAAAATGAAGCAATTACTCATCTGTTTTTGTAGGTATTCAATCATCTGCTAACACAAACATAACAGATCACGCAGAATACAGTGGTGTGGCAATGAAAAATGTCATAGATCAGCAATGGCAGCATTATCAAAACTGAGAACCATGTTTGCACGGTGATCGGGGAAAATTCGAGCCACTACAGATGCACTGCATTTGCTACTACAACGATGGCACTCATTTGCAGATAATGGCTGTGTGTCTGTGGTCAATAACCTGCATAATATTTAGTTTTTTTACTCATCTAATCACATCGCCAACAAATTACCATCTTGTTTCAAATTATAGACATTTATCCAGGCTTGGAACTTGGACACAGACTATAATTATTAACTTTCATTTTGAATTCAGTTATTGTTAAACAAGTTCTATGATTGTAAAGCTCTTTAGGCATCCGTGTCACACAATTTCTCAACTGTATATTAATGACCTATGTTATTAGTTTTAACCATCTTTCAGCACATTTTATTCTTGTTGACTACAGATTATGCTATTTTCACATTTCAGTATTTGAACAAAATGTAATTTACTTCATTTCTTTTATTGAATGTTTCAAAAACTTGGTATTGTTAATATTGTTTCAGTTTCATAGTCCTAATAAGTGTCAGAATGATTGTGATGTCAGTGTATTGTCATTACTATTTGTCCTACAAATCCACAGAATTACTGGAAAAATAAATATAAAAGACTGCGTGGTCGTATTAATAATGGAAACCACACTACACTATGTCCTTGACTTATTTTTTTTTCCCTCATGAAAATCTCTGAATTTCACACATTTTCATTGAGTCACCGCACTAATGCACAACCATATGCTTTGAGTTGTACAGGTGTAAATGTGGCTGGCCACTGTCACCGCTGTCAGTACATTCTCTTCCCACTTCCTAATATCACTGTGACTCAGCTCTGATTTAATTTTATATAGAAAACCTTCCATTCTGAAAAATACATGTCAGAGAGTGTGTTCACACACATTCACTACGTCAAAACTGGGATTAAAGCAGGACTAAACCTGAAACTAAACCTGGACTTGACCAGAATTAAACACTGACTAGAAGAGGACCAACTCAAGTCCACATCAGCGCTAAAATGGCCTCAATTTAGGACTAAATAATGTAAATAAATGGTAAATGGTCACATTTATATAGCACTTCTTTACCTTCAAGACACAAGTCAAGACACTTTACATCAAAGAGTGACTCACCCATTCACTCACCCATTAACTCACCCATTCACTCACACATTCACACAACAAGAACACAACGACAGTATTCATCTGTGGCAGCTGGGACCTAAACACCAACCTGAGGGCAAGTAGATCTGGCCTTGCTGCTACCAGTGTTTATGTCAGAGGGGATTCGAACCGTCAACTTTTGGATCATGTGACAAATAAGGAGACACACACACACACACACACACACACACACACACACACACACACACACACACACACACACACACACACACACACACACTGACACGCACACTGATACACACACTGACACACTATTGCAAATTTCTCAAGTATAACCCTCAGTGTTTTCAATACTATAGCCCAGGGTCTATGAGACGTTTCAACTCCTAAAGGGAGGAGTTTTCACCTGATACTGACCTGCATTTATGTACATGATCACTATGGGTCGTTCTTTTTGTTTTTTCTTTGACCATTATTTAACCAGCAAAGTCCCATTAAGATTTGGAGTTCTAATTCTATTGTGATCTGCCTGACTCTCCCGCCTCACTCTTAAGTGCCTCGTCATCAACATTTGATTGGCTTGATCTAAGGATACTGCTACAAACAGAGGTCATGTTACACCTTAACCCCCATTTCTGTTCGAACAGAAAATGCATAGGAGCCGAAATTCCAAAAACAGTGAGCTGATGACTACCTATGGACCACTCCTTGATGAATAAGGGATTACACTGACTCTATAGCCTATGTTCTTGCATCCTGATATGACAGTAGCCTGCCTCCTTCACTTCTCTGTTTTGTGTTTATGTACTGGTGACAGTCCTTTGCCTGGCAGTCGTTCCTCTACTGATAATCTCCCTAATCTCTCACCGCTCCTCTTGTGCAACTCCTCCTTGCCGCTCTTGCTGATGCTGCCGTTGGTGGTTCTGCGGGCTGAGGAGCTCTTGCTGGTGTTCAGTTTCCCGGAGCCATTACTCGAGACGGAGCCGTCCTCTTCGCTTGGCAACCGTCTGTAGTAGCCATAGCAACAGAGACAGAGGGGAAAAGAGGACAGGAGAGGGTTTGTGAGTCTGGGCATGTACACAAAGCACAACACGCATTGGCACCAACACATCATTATGGTGAATTATTGTAATCCTGCAAAGTGTCCATAACACCGGCACAAAAGCATTTTCAATTTCTATCAACATGTGCATGCCAACAGAATAAATATGTACCAGCACCGCACACAAGTGGCAGATGATACACTTGATGATACGCTTTAAGATGTACGTTTAAAAATGTATTCCGAATGCATATCTCAATTTGCAGGTTGGACAGGTAGATCAATAGTCAACAAATAGAAATGACGTAAAAACAACTCAATTAATAGCAGAGAATTGATTGAATGGTATTGGTCAACTAATCATTCTGGACTATAAATAGATCAACATGAACAAAAACAGAGAAAAGAGGTCTAGAAGTTAGTAAAATGTTGAGTAGTTGAGTACTAGATTCACTAGTATTTGCGCAGCTGTTATGGTGCTAAACCTTGCTGCCTTTTAGTCAAAATTACAGTGCTGTGCATGTCGACCAAAATGTATTTAGTTGAATGCAATCCTATATGGAATCTCATGGTTTACATTCACTAGAAAGTACATGTATTCTGGTCATTCACCGCCCTTCCACGCTCCTAACTCGTGGATCTAGTTGTGGACAAACACAGAAAGCCCGCGGGCATGTAAACTACAGCAGCTCCACAATATGACAGGCTCCTCTACAGGTGGCGGCAGGAGCACAACTCAGAGAGAGAGAGAGAGAGAGAGAGAGAGAGAGGTTGAGAGGGCTAGAGAGAATGCGAGGGAGCAACAAAGCGAGAGAGAGCCACGGGGTATTTCACACTGGCCTACACAAGGGCAGAGGAGCAGCAGTCAATGTCCGGCCAAGTCACAGTCAAGTCATCGTGAATTGGGCAATGAACCAAAACAGCCACTGTATGTGACTAATGAACATGAATCTGGAACACTTTTTCTCTTTTTAGTAATTTCAATTGAGAAATGTAGGCCTACTGTGTGTTTGTTTAGAAGGGGAAAAATAACATTTGAAACAAAAATACAACCGCATCCCCAAAACATCACCAGAGTACAGTTGTGTAGTTTCAGTCTTTGCATTGAAGTTTAAATCAATTCTAAAGAGGTTCATATTTTAGTTACTTACAGTTGTTTTCATTACACACTGAAAAACAAACGTAAGTGGAGATTGCTCAACCTACTTTTTTGCTTATTGAAGCAAAACATATTTACTCCAGGCTTTATACAAAAACTCAATTTTCTGTACACTTCTGCTATATCCTTGTGCACAGAGCGTGAGGCCGTTCCTCTCGTTAGCCCTATGATTAGCATTCGGGTTGCACCTTTCTGATGCTCCACACACAACAGAATAATGTGCTGGAATAATTGCACTGGTTCTGAAAGCTGTTCCACTTGTTACATGCTCAAAACAAACATGCGGTTTGAAATGAGGCAAAAATGGTTGCATTGTGTTAAGACAAAAGCTCAATCTTCAGAATTAGCATTAAGGAGATATGAGCAAGAACCAGAACATCATCTAAAATTGATCAAAAGTGCATATATGATTCTTTTCAATTAAAGACACAAGCCTTCAAAATGTTAAGTTAATAAGGATAAGGTTGAAGCTGACCATATTTCAGTTATGTTTTTAATTCAGACACACAAAGGGAACCTCGACAGGAAATGTTGCAATATCTATCTTTCGAGTACTTTATCTTCCTGCGTAAAACAGTACAACCAGTCAGGTTCTCATCTGAGTGGCGGATGATTCTTTATGCTTACAAAACAGGTTGATGATGCCAGTATGCACTCCCTTTACAGTGAGACGACACCTGTGCGTCTTTTTTTAACTAGCCATGTGCAAATCAAGGGTTTTAATAATTACCATCTAGAGTTCTTTGCCTGTTTTTCCCAAAGACATTCATATATGTATGGTTTTTCCATGGTACCAGCATCATCTACCAGTTTTGTAAGCAATATATTTCAGGTAAAAACAGATTATATTCTAATATTGCTCTGTTTACTTTTAAATGGTTGGATAGAGAACATAAATCATAAGTATATAGTTCTATAATATTATTTTAGGGACTTGAGTAAATCTGGGCATCTTACTTTTTTTGTGCAATTATTTGTTTCTGCCCCTTTTTCAAGATTCAAAATGCTAATTACGTAATTGGTGTAAAATACATGTGACTGAAGATCCCCTGATTCGCCACATCAAAACATGTCCTCTTATAAGAAATGTGAGCACAACCCATCACAGCGGCTTTTGAATCTGTGATCAGTGCTGCTCCCTCAAGCGAAGCTGCATCCAGCCAACCTTCTAAATATACATGTGTTTATCATCCCCCAGAAGCTGAGCGCGACTAATCCTGACCCCATTTATGTCAGTTATAGTGGTGTAAATACAGGGCTTTGTTGAGTGTCCACATTTGCATTTTGTGAGAGGAAGAATCTCATTTCTGATTCCAAATTTTCTTCAGGAAACATGTCACAGTTGGTTGAAGCAGAGAAAAGCCAAGACTTTAGGATAAAGTTAAGAGCATTAGTTTCTTTCATTATGTGGCAAATGGTCCTTGTCTAATGTGTAAAAATGTAAATATTTGTAGCATTCGTTTGTTAGAGGAAAATTAAAACAGTAGCTAAAACATATTTTTATCTGTGGCTTTGGTGAAATAGGTACATTTCCTACACTTCAGCTCAGGCAATACAATTCTAAACTTTTTGACCATTGCAGCCAGCTGTTACAGATACTTTCTGCCAGATGGGCAAGAGAGAGGTTTTGACATTTATCGAGTAGGCGTTTGGTATACAACCAACAAGTGACTTAAATGCTCAAAGATGTCTGTCACCCCAAAACAACACCAAATACTGCATACTGTTAATGTGCTCTGTGTACAAACTGTGGGCACATAGTCATAAAAATTGCGCTGGGTATTATTTATGAGCCAAGGCACACAGCAAAGTGTGTGTCTCAGACATCTGTTTGTCCACAGTGTGAGACAGAAAGATGTTTAGGTCCTAGATTACCTTTACCAAAGTCAAAGATATTGGCTAAAATGCTAGCCACACAAAGTGATCTGTGGGTATGTTGATATGTTGCGTGGGTGTATTTTTAGTTAAAATGAAAATTAAAGTTAAAATTTTAATTTAGTTCAGATAGGGGGTTTGATAAATAATAAAAGAATAAAAGTAATAAAGGTAATTCTGATCTAATCTTTGTATTTCACAGTGAGGTTTCCACTGTCTCACAAACAAAGCATCAGCAATTAAATGGTTTATTAAACAAGAAATATGTGTTATGTCTTCAGTTGAAAATGTGAGCAGTTCATTATCTTATTCTAAATGAGATAGGAGGCGTATCATCCCAAAAGGACACTGAAGCCAGACACCTCAGAAAGGTGTTGAGTTGTTCATGTTTCATGTCTAATGTCACTTTGAGTTATTTATTTAAATGCTCACCATGCTTCTCTTTGAGAGTTTTTCAGGCCGACATCAGAGCGGTTCCAAAGCAGACATATTTATGTGTATCTTCAAGAGTGTCGCTCTAGCTCCTCGTTAACACAGGACTTATGTTCAGATCACATCAATCTGTCTGAGTGTGCACTGCTTGCACTGGGCTTCTCTGTGGCTTAACACAGACACACTCAAACAAACTCTCATGTCAGGGACCGCGCTGCTGTAAAGCTTGGGTTTTGTCTCCAGCTTGTTCACTTGCTAAAACAGTTGTCTCAGAACTTTGTGGCTTAAAATGTAACAACTCTCAGCAGGATACATTATGTTCACTCTTTAATAGATGGTGTAAAGTGAAATCTGTTTAAACAAACCACATTTGGAAAGACTTTATACATATTTTACTCAGTATATTGATCTTGTCACCTCACATTGTCTTCTCTCAGCTTTAAGTGTTCTGCATTTACTGATATATTTAATGAAACCAGAATTGCTATCCCTTGTATTAGTATGCAGTGAGTAGAACATCAAACAAGAAAAAGTGAAATAAAGAAAGAGGTAAATCATTTTCGCACCCTCCTTTGATGTCTGTAGAGGGGGGTCTCTTGCTGCCTGTCCCGTCCTGGAGCACCTTCTTGTCCAGAGACATGGACAGAGGGGCATCCCTCACAGGGAGACCCAGCACCAGTGTTTCTTTGGTCACTGAAACAGCATCATCCGTACGACCCAAGTGCTTCTTAGCGTAGTCAAATCCCTGGACGGGCTGTGGAAAAAGAACAGTTTTAGAATCAGGCGTGTTTACAGCATGTACTGTATGTCATGTATGTTCATTAACACACAAAAACAGTCGACTATGAATGTCCAGATCACCACTCCAATTAATATCTCAAAAGCGTTTGACCAAAAGGACAGCAGCAAACTACCTGAAGAAGACATGTCTTTATTACAGATAAAGGTAATTGGACAAAGTTATTTTTTTTTATCTCCAAATTCCAAAATGAAGATTTGCAGCATTTTTTGAAGATGTGGCAAAAAAACCAACAAAAAAAATCCAACAACTGTAGATGTGTTTCACTTGCAAGTCCTTGGTTAGCTCTTTGTGTGGTTAAATGCCTTTTAATTTAAGCAGCTGAGATAACTGGACGAGATCTCACTTTAGTTACACAACAGCGCAGACCAAACCCTGATTCCTTCCTGCCCCTTTTCTATTTTTGGCACACTCCAAAATGGGATGCCTAATGCGTTTGATGATGTGCGCTGAATTGGCAGTGCATGTGAGGTTAGGCAGCATCTGAGAAGCATCCAACGTTCATGTTAATAATTCATTTTTTTAATACTCAGTGTGGTGCCATGGAGGAGTTGAGCAAACAGATGCGTACTGCTAATACACACAAGCCACATTAAAGAAGGCCCAGTAGCATGAAACTATGGACTGTGAGTGTGCGCACATGTGTGGACTGAGGTGATGTATGGTGACAGCTGCGGCTTTGCATGTGAAAGATGTATGTGGAGTGCAAACATCGACTCGCCCATGGCTCTGTACTGTTCCCAGGTTGGATGGTGATGACGCAAGAGTCCACAGACAAGTGTGAGGTTTAAATGCAATGCTGAAACTAAATTTCAGATTCAATCTTGGAATGCAGAGTGGCAATAACTTCTTTTTTTTGTTTTTAGTGGGAAAAATTTTTTTAAAATGCAGGCTATTGCTATAGTGAGCAGAAAAGTTAAAAACAACAAGCCGAAACATCAAATTTTCTACTGTACATTTTCTTTTCAAGTTGTTGCTTTTGAATCTTAAGGGAAGGTTCTATTATTTTTAAAAATATATAAAAAAAAAAATCTGCAGATATGGGAATGCATTAACAACAGTTTGAAATGCGGGCTAACTGTGGATGCCATCAGTCTGTGCAATTGCAAAATGACAAATAATAAGACCTATTCCGAAATGTGAGGCAAAAAATCTTCTTGTTGAGTAAACAAATTCAGTGCAGATTCTCAATGTGACCCTGCTGTCAGTAATCATCTTCAAATAGTATTTACAGTAAAAAATAATATAGTTTGGAGTTCCCTCTGCCGGGTGGCTGGGCTCTCCCTTAGAGATAGGGTGAGGAGCTCAGTCACATGGGAGGAGGTCGGAGTAGAGCTACTGCTCCTCCACATCGAGAGGAGCCAGCTGAGGTGGCTGGGGCATCTGTTCCGGATGCCTCCTGGACACCTCCCCCGGGAGGTGTTCTGGGCATGTCCCACTAAAAAGCGGCCCTGGGGAAGACCCAGGAAACGCTGGAGGGACTATGTCTCTTGGCTGGCCTGGGAACGCTTTGGAGGAGTTGGAGGAAGTGTCTGGGGTGAGGGAAGTCTGGGAGTCCCTGCTTAAACTGCTGCCCCCGCAACCCGGTCCCAGATAAGCGGAAGAAGACGAAGACAATAATATATATTGGGATTATTATTTGACTGGACATTAGTCACCAACAAACTTTCAAATTCAACAAACATATCTTTCACATGTGATGGTAAAATGTCATTATGCAGGCTACAGTGTAACATAAGTACATGGATTTTTGTCCGAAACATGGGATTTACAGATCAATAAGATGGTGCATTTTTGTCTACAAAGTCAATACATTCTAAAGTGAATGCATGAGGTTGTGTTGGCACACGACTGTTACATCACCCAGTGCCTTATGGGTAATGGCTGTCATCCAGGAAAATGGTATAGATTCTCAGAAATGACACAACCGAGGGCCATAACCTTGAAATGAGCATGTGGCCTTTCACGACAAGGCTCTTTTATGACACGATGTCCTCTCCTCTGCCTCTCACACATCCTTCTCTCCTAATTGCTTCTGCTTTTCTTCAGAACTCCTCTCTTCTGTAGCCGATGACAACGTTGACAACAATTAAGGGACGTTAACAAATGACCATCTTTCATCTCACACAAGCGGCTCGGTTTAATAAAGGCTTTGATGGGCCCAATCCTCATGTCTGGGCACCTGTCTGATCTGTCACTTCCAGATCATTAGCTATTTTTTCCAGGCCTGTTAAATAATGTTTTTTGGTCTGGTGATGTTTGCTTATGTATGCATATCTTGCACACACTGCTTTTCCTTTTGTTTACAAACCTGATCATTTATGAGCTTTCTATTGGTAGGGCCCACAGCGACTTCCCCTTGGGATAACACATAAAATTGGTCCCAAGAGATAATTTGCAATTAGGATTCAATCACTCTCCCTTTAGCGTATAATAATCTGAACAGAGTGTACACTAACCTTGTTCGTTAACCTCACAGAGCTATTGACTATACATAAACTTAACTCAAAGCAAAACCAAACTAAGACATTTTTCAGTTTAGCTTTATAAAGTGTTAAGTGTATTCTAAAATAACACAAGCCACTACCATAATTCAACATGCATTAAAGTTAAGAAGCTCAGCCTTATCAGTCTCACCAGTCTAATGCTATGATCAAAGAAATGTTTACAACCTACAAGCACATTTTCACTGTGGGACAAACAAAGATTTTTGGAAGAGGGACACACACGTTCACACGCTAACTAAGGAAAAGAAGTCTGTAGCTCCCAATGTATAGTGTGACGTTTCAGCCCTTCATCAGACATGCAAATAAAGGTTCTGTTTCTTTGTTCACAGTTTTTTGTATCAGACTGAAACAGTTTTCTGTATAAGGCCTGCAATTGTAAACTGACCTGAGCAACATCAAATAATACTTAATATATTACACTTACACAGCATAACTGTGACTAAAAACCTTTATGAGACACTTAACACAGCCTTTCACTAAATGATATGTGTAATGTAGGTTTGTAATGTGGGTGACATAGACGTAGGGTGACTGACAGGAACGCATTGATTAGATCTTCACTCATATGTCATAACCTGCTGCACAAGCGCATTATGCACTCATTTTCTCTGCTTGCCCTATCACACAGACATCTAATTTTAACTTGAGCAACAGCCAACAGCGGCTTGATGAGGTGCAGCAGATGGACAAGATATGCTCTATTCCCCTGGCGGCCATATTGATTTAAATTCAGATAGAGCAGGGAGGACGCAGAAGTGCTCCGCAGAAGTGCTTTCTAAAAGATCCCAAAGAACCTGTGTCTCTGAAATGAGGCACAAACTGAGTTAGAGGTTGAAGATGTTAAGAAACCTCTTTAGGGGCAGGTGGGCTGTGATGCAGCAAAATGTAAAATAGTTTTGTATAATCTTAAGGTTTTACGTCAGATGAGAGACACAATGGAGCTTGTCCACTTAGCACCTAACAAATGAAATATGGATTACTGATTGTGCTGAGTTTACACCTGCAATGTAATGTACAAGGAATTTGCCAATCTGCTTCTATTGAGAGTAAGAACAAAAGGAGAAATTCAGAGCAATGTTCCAGATTCCCAGTAAAGCTGAACTCTGCATAATAGCTGTGAAATGCCTGGACGCACACCTCATCAGGCCACAGTATTGATCCAAAGATAGTCCGCCCAGTGAGGTGATGAACGCCAGAGTAGATTATACGACAATGACAATTCCCCAAGTGCAATTCACTGACAAACCAAAACACTATAATGGCTCAACAATAAATGCTGGAGTATTACATAACAACAAATAAAGGAACAAAAACCTCATCTTCATTTGTGATTTCATCATACTTCACTCATTCAATTCAATTTATTTTTGTAGCATGCACAACATCATCACAACAGCAGTTGCCTCGAGGGGCTACAGGTAGAAAGCAGTTAAAATAAACAATGTTTAGAGATAGATAACCAATAGAATTTAGCAAATGGATAACTGTCCCATAGCCACCTCTGTCCTTGACCCTGCTTCTCATGGACAGACAGGCTGCAGATGGTCCAGGACTGACACATCCACTTGGAGCCAGAACCACTTAGGAGGAAGGAAGGTGGCTCAACTATTGTAGAGAGAGTTCCTCCAGGCTCATTGAACTCAACCGTTATGTAACTGAATGATGAGAATTTGAGCTATTTTTTTTTTTTTTTTTTTAACTGGAAGGAATCGTAAAACAGTTAATCTGTCTTTTTATGTCAAAGCTTTATATTAGAGGAGCCTATATAAAAGTAAGAGTATACATACTTGTGAATAGTTCTTAGTTTGGGAGTCATTAAAAATTAATGCAGCCTCTTGTATTACAAAACAGATAAGGCTTCAAGCATTTAAAGAGCATTTGGAAAACAGACACAGCCTCACAGCTTGGAAGCAAAATAGTATCGTTTGAATGTAGTTAATTTTATAACTTTGGCATAAATGTCACTTGCTGTGTTATAATTTTGTTCTAATAAAAGGGGTCCACAAGAATTAAATTTATCTCACATTCTCACATTTATGTAGTTTTGTTTCTGTCATTGTCGCTCACTCTTGGATTTCACAACAAATCAGTGGGCCAAAGCTATAAAACCAAAATAAAACCATGACCTGAGGAAGATCTATTTTTTTCTCATTAACGGTAGGTTTGGAATAAGTGTGCAGGCTTTGTCTTGTTCATGGCCGTAGCCTAGCACCTCGTGATGTGAGTATACCTACACTAATTATGCTGTCATTTATGTTTTTTTCATCTGCTACATCTACACTTATTTTAATTTTCTACCCCACCTAAGGTACATAGGGGCGAGGATTGACAGTGATCAGGAAAAAGAATGATTACTTTTCTTGAAATAATCAATTTAATTATTTTGGTAAAAAATACATGTTTATATCCTTTTGTGAAGAAAAAAATCTCTTAGATTGGAACTGGAACAAAAACATTGACTCTGGAAGGGATGCGTGGCACAATATGGGGAGGAATAGAGCATACACAATGTATTATGTATTATTTAGGTCAAGATACAGCATGGGCAAAAATGACAGACAGATCAAAGCTAGCTCAAATAAAACCAAAAAATTCATCCTCTTTCCTTACTTTTTGACAAGACTGATCTGATAGGTGCATAATTAGAGAAGTCAAGACTAAAATAATATGTGTGATACAGTGTCTTTCATAATAATAGACTGAATCAACCATAAGGCTGGGAATAAAATAGATGAAATGTTACAAAAATGTGTGTCTAAATATAATTTTTCATATGTTGATGTACAATATATAAAAATGTCTTGCTCAAAATTATATTGATATATTTTAAACATCCAAAAATTACCGGCCCAAAATCACACACTAGTTGAACATTTTAGCACGGCTTCTTACAGTTGTGAAGTCTAAATTTCATGATTAAGATATGTACAAGGGAACGACCGTCCTAAAAATAACTGAACACCAGCTGGCACGTCCCACCACAGCAGCCGGAGCCACAGGGACCATCCGCACATGCTTCTGATGCTGCTTTCAGAGCATAAATACATTCCTATTTGTTTTTGATGCCCACTTTTGATCTATTAGGGGCACTGGAGCTATTTAATTCCATTACAAATCACAACCAATGATGATATGGAATTTCAATGGAAAAGGGAGCGCTGAGAGTAAATTGAACAGGCATTGCCGAGGTCTGGGCTGATGACAGACTCCTGAGTCATTTTGTAAGAAATAAAAATAGATGGTTTTAGTTCATAGGTGTTTAGTTGTAGAGCCTCATTGTTTTTTACAAGATGGAACTTCCCTATCAATTCAGGTTATTGTCTCAAAGCAGAACAAAACAAATCTCATAGATCATGTCTGTGATTTTTAACACCCCTATTATAGGTTATACACTCCTCCCACACAGGGCCTGCTTATAAGCAGACTGAGCTGCTGCCATGGCCACCAGAGGACCCCCAAGAGCACATATTTGTTATTTAAAATAATTATTGTACAGTTTTATTTGGAAATTATACAGCACTCAGGTGTCTACAGTAGCCTATACTATCCATCTACTGTTAAATGAGTTTTTATTTCCAGAATCTAAGTGTGTCTGTGTTTACACCGGTGCAAGGGCCCCGAGGTGCACTTGCCGCAAGACTGCGGAGGTACATTTGAATGGGTGTTTTACAAGTCTGAGTAAAATTTTGGGCATGTAGGTTTATCGAAAGCAGTCTACTGGACAATTAATTAAGATCATCATCGCTGGATGAAGATTTTTTTTTGAAAAGACGGACATTTGAGAGAGGACTTGAAATGGCATCACTTTGCATTACATCAGTGGACCTGCACCAGGATAAAACTGTGAATCTGGACCTAGTGAATCGTCAAGGATTTATCTGAGCAATCTGGAGATAACCTTGTGAGTCAGTTTATAACCAATATAGTCCAAAAAACATGTAGTACGGCGTCTTTCAAATTTTTCAATTTTGGGTAGTATTGCTCAATCATTGATAGGACCAAACGTCAAATGCTTTTGGTTTACATAAAGGACACAGTACATTATAAGTAAGAAGTGGTTTGGATATTGTTAAATAAATCTAGCATTAAAATTAAGGTATTCATTTTGAGGTATAAACTCAATGCCACACACTCACCATACAAAACACATCTATCTAAATTATAATGCAGGTTTTGTGGTCTTTGCCTCATAAATAGTTCTTTTCTAAATTGATGTGGGCATTTCTAATAGATGTGGCAGTAATGACCCTAATAGTTAAACAGCTGTACAAATAATCAATCCAACAGACAGGAAGACATGTTTATGTCAGGAAAAAAGTCAAGGATCAGAACAGTTGATATGGACAGGTTTGTGCATTATCCTGGATACTATTGGCATATCATGGCATACAACTCTATCAGTTTCCTACAAGTAATTGTCCTATTGTCATGAGCCCACTGTTCCCACTTAGATATATCTGTTCCTAGAGATAAGTCATGTCCAAGCACCGACAAGTCACATGCAAACATCTACCGAGCAACAACAACAACACATATAGACCCAATTTCTCACTATGTTTGGAGGGTTTACAGTATTTGCAAAATCACAGAGAGAGAAATAAGTAACTAAGCAAAGACAAAGACTCAAAGCAGAAATATATTTTCATACAGCCATGTAATCAAACACGACGGGGAGTACCTGGTGGTGGTAACTGCCTTCTCTGCGATATGACGTCTGAACAGAAAGAGGGACAAAGGGGAGAGGTAAAGGGAAAGAACAAGACAAGCAACATGGACAATTGTGCTTTGTTCTGTTAAAAATAATACGCTTTATTAGTATTTAAACATTTTTAATTATTCAACAAAGCAATAGCTATGGGATTGCTAGACTGCCATGTTTGTAATAAAAAAGAATGCAGATAGTTTTGGACAGGTGTCTTATCAACCAGAATGTCTCTAATCCCTGGTTTACATTGACTGGAGTTGATTGTGTCATTTTAAGTTTAATTTGGTTATTTAAGTGAAGATATATCTGATTGAATAATATTTAAGGTCTAAACATATCAAATTCTCTGTTGAACACGTCGCCAACATGTTGATAAGCGTCACCAGGTCCGTATCTTGACAGCCATAAATTGTGCTTTTAATAGCCACACCACTTTGAATAAGCACAGCCTGAGTGGTCCCTGCTGCTGGCTTAGTGGTAGGACTCTGGGCAGCCTGTAATCAAATGCAGATATATTTCTCAGCATGACTGAAGTACCAGATTGCTGTGTCTGCTTTAAAAATACAGAGTGGGTTAATAACGTTAAATATTTTACAGAAAGTTGGCTTCAAAAAGGAGAAGTCAGTCGCGACCATAAGTAAACTTAAGGACAACTGCAGTCCTGAAGTGCACCTCAGATAGTGGAGAGGAAACGTAATCAGGTCACAAATCTGAGCCTACTCCAGCACAGAGGATCAGACACACTCCTACAAAACACTTCTAGACTAATAAGTTTGGTCTGGGTCCAGTTTGTTTACCTCTTCACTCAGACACAGCCGATTCTTGAAATAAATCCGATTCATTTGACAAGTGCGATTTGATTAACTGGTGACTCACATTTGGAAGATTTTGCCTTAGGTTGAGGTTTATTCATAAACAAAGCCCACTTACGTTTGGCTGATTGGTCTTTCTTATCACACATGATTAGCCTTGACCAGAGGCAACTGAACGACGACTTTGAGTTTAGTGACCGGAAGAACTGTCTTAACAGTCACTTTGGAATGTGATGTGACACACCTTATGTAATATTGCTTAAATTTTCACACTAGATTTGATCCTACGGCCATATCTATATGACACATTGGTGCGTGGAGATTAGAAGACAGACAAGAGGAGAAGAACGGGAAGGTAAGGAGACATTTATAGGAAGTAAATTGCTAATAAGTTTAAGACTTTTACCTTGGAGCGGGACTTGAAGCTTCTGAATGGGCCCGTTTTAAAAATGACTCTGTTTCTTTTACAGATAATGTACGCCACCATCCCGATTACCACCATCAACAAGAAGAGAGGAGTGAGGACGGCCATGATCCAGAGGTCACTGGGTGGGGTTTTTACTACAGCTGCACAAACACACAAATATAAACATTAAAATTTAGATGAATTTAAAAAATGTATTGTTATACAACCTAATTTTCCTGGTCTATTTGTTCATGGGTTTAGTTAGTGTTGATTGCATGGAGAAAATCACATGTCATATAAACACAACATGAAAGTAGTTTAGCCTAGTTGCTTGTACAATATATTTCTGTCCTGGGTGTCCTCTGCGCTGATAAACTGCAGAGTTTTCAGGGAATTGTGTGCTCACTGCCTGGCCTCTACTATTGTTTTGAGAGGTGTAAAGGGCATTCTTGGCTCTCAGTTTCTCTTCAGTTAATTATAGATCCAGGGGAAAAATAACAGATAAAAGATAAAAGAGAACACAATGTCCTATTGCTGCAGGATGCACTTCAAAGCATATTTATTTGCACTTGTCTGATAATTGTGGTACATGCAATTAGTGTAATAGAAGATTTAGGTAAGCCCTGAGTAAAGTCTACATATTTTTATTACTAGAAAATATAAAACTTCAATACACTTTATTTCAACACTAAAAGGACTTTGTTATTTATTTCAAATCAAAGCTAATTATTTTTAACTGTTAGGGTAAATATTTGATTGCATCTCAGTTTGCTTATTCTGATTTGATTGGTCATTAATGTCAAGTGAAGAGAGGCACGGGTCATGTTAGTTCATCATTTCAGCAGTTTCTCAAGATAATCATAGTGCTTCCTTTGTGATTGCAGTGATAACATGTAAAACATTTTGGAGCATCATCAGTAATTATAAAACTCACGTTCAGCCTGGACTTGTACAAAGTAGCCCAGAGTCAGAGCCATAGTTTGGGAGTCCAAGCTGCTCAGGGTCTTGGCCGCATTGGTCCCAGTTATGGGTGCTCCATTGTGCTGGGCGTAGTATGTCATCTCTGCTGGGTTTTTGGGACCAGGCAAACGACGTATGCTGACCATCTGGCAGACACAAAGAGACACAAGGATTTATAAAAAAAAAATAATAATAATTGTTTATCTTAAAGATGTAGTATGCCTGAAGGTTTGTCTGTTTTTATGCTCACGAGGGATGGAAGATGATCTTGTGCAGACATGTATAAAATGATCTTATGCACTTTTTTCTCGACATATGTTTGCATTTGGATTGAACAAAAAATGGGTTCAGCACTATTGAGGCCGAATTTGTGTCAAAATCTCGTGGACCCATAATAAGGGAATTGTATCCTGGCCCCGCTTTAATCTTTACAAGTAGTTGTTAAATTAAGCTTCTGCATATTTAGTTCACAGTTTCAAAGTTTTAGTAAATATCACCTGAATAAATATAATCTTAGAGGAAATAAACTATTTTATCAACCAAAAGAAAAAAAAAACTTTAAAATCAATGTGTGTCACAGTGAGGGGAGTAAAACTATGTAACAATTTAACGGAAGAATAAAAAGAACTGTTCAAAATGATGGGGAGAGGGATGAGGGTTCAGAGGTTCCTGGGCTTGTCTTGTGTTTTGTCCTGATGAATATGAATGTGTCTGTGTATATATGTGAGCAATACTATATGTTAACATGTGATATGCCATATGTCAGGTTCATATTGTAATGTTGCTTGTGATAATGATGGTGAGAAGGGGTGTGGAAATGTACAAGCTTTGCTTCATCCACCTCCTTTTCAAACTATGCATTATGTCAAATGTGGGTAAATGGTTTCTATTGTGATTTAAAGTATATGGTATGCAGGTTTGAAACAAACAAACACAATATTATAGATTTTTGCTTAAGTTTTTAAATATGACCATACACAGTGCAACTATTAAGGTCTATGACATTTCTAAAACTGCGTTTATCAAAAAAATATTTTTTTTATCATACTATACATAGAAATTGCCCCTTTGAGTCAAAATGATATGTGGGTAATTTACTGGATTAAACAGCCAGTGTAAAAGCATATATAGAGTCCAATATCTAGACCTCACACTATCAAATAAAGATTTATATATCCCATCTCTAATCTCTTCAGATGCTCTCAGTATAGAGCGATAACACTACTGCACCCAATCTCCCCAATCAAAACTCAGCATCGTCTAGCTTACAATCCATACAGACCAGATAAGTACACTCAAGGATAACTGGGCCACTTGAAACCCCAATTTCCTCTTCATCATAGATCAAACACATTTTTAATATAGCCAACACATCACATGTTTTAATCAAGTTTAGTAATTTGATTTTGCCATAAAAAGAGGGGAGGTGTTTTATTAAATGGCTCGATGGGTCCTCTCCCTATTTGCTCCACATATGAGCGTCGTCCTCCTCCATCACTACAGCAATAAAAGCACTCGTCTGAGACTTCTCATAAAACCTTGAAGCATTGTAATGTGCAAAACTAAGCAAGCGTTAGTTGCTGTCTTCATTTGAAAAGTACATACAAATAGGCATGGAGAAAAGTTGACAAAGTAACAAACACCGTACAGGATTAGGTGGCTTTGAACAAACGAAGTTTCCAAAGCAATTCTGAGTCGCAGACATGGGCAAGATATGATCAAGGGAGTGACTAATAGCTACATAATCTACTGGTCTATTCAGTCAATTAATTAATAATCAGTGAAATATAATGGAAATAGCAACAACCGCCGAAGCTAATTTCCGACTGGGGCTGCAGTGAATATAAATGCCATCAGATGAGACAAGAAAAGCATACACAAAGTTAATTGGATGACATTTTTTCATCCCACTCTGGTCTTTAATTTTCAGTTTGATAACAAAGGCTATCATGCTGTGTAAGTGAAGGCAGCATGTAAATCCATTGTTGAATATAATCCTATTGATTTATTGGTTTATTTTATTTTTATTATCATATAAAATGTATACGTTTTTGATAATTGTCAGTTATATTTTAATATAACACAAAACATAATCCAAAAGGACTACTTTTAACATATTGCTTTAAACAATATATTTTACAATAATTATACTGATAGAAATACTGTACTAAACAAAGAAAGACTCTTCGGGAGCTGTCTATGGTGCTGAATTGGGAGCAGTGGCGCTCACAGACAGGACTCTGTGTGGACTGTGAAGTCTCCCAGTGTTTATCTTTCTTGAATAGTATCCCACAGAGAGTATCATGTTTTTGCTTGGATAAATTATGAATTTGAGTATCCTTTTCATTAAAAGCTTTTTATTGATTTGATTGTATCGAGCTTGTAAATCTCATGTGTAGTGGTTACTCTATAATTCCATCTTTGGACTGTGACAGTTTAGGAGTTTTGGTTGCTATTTGGATCAGAGACCTCTTCTCCTGCACATTTAATTGTGTATAATAAGATAAATTATATATATTTTCATGAGTGAGCAGTTTATTGAATTTACAAATGGAGTTGACTGAACAAATAACCATAAAACGTCTTATTGTTGCAAATTATTCTCTTCAATGAATTCTATGTGGAAACTTTGTCAAGAGATTTGCAAGAGGGAGTTTCAATCCAATCATGTGTATCATGCAAATCCATAAAGGGGCAGAAGACAAACCTGCACAGTGTAACCTCCAACAGTAGTGGCGCGGCGGGAGCGAGTCGTCTGGGAGCCTTGCCTTCCTGCCACCAGGAAGAGCTCTGCCAGACGTTGCTCCATGAGACTGGCAAAGCTCTGGTAGTTGGCCTCGAGGGAGGAGCTGTCTACATCCTGGATCACTGTGTGGAGAAACAGAGGAGGGATTTAAGAAGAGCAGAGGTGTCCAGGAGGAGGAGAGGGTCGACACATGAGAGGAGAGACTACATGAGGGGATTGCATAAAGACAGCCGCAGTACTTAGAGGACAAGAGATGAATGGGATACAACAAAGAACTGCATGATGGGCCAATCCATTTAAAAGCTGCTCATCCAGAAACTTTTAGAACAGCTGCAGTGACAAATGCATCAAACACAGTCCCCTTGCTGACTTAGTGTAGAGATTTACCTGTTTTTAACCAATGAACAGGGAAAAAAAATCCACTTAAACTGATCTTCAGTTTGAGTGATTGGTACTACACTTCTCACATTAGTGATTTGCATAAAATTTGCAGGATTGTTGCAGGAAATGTGAACTCACGTGTCAGCAGACACATCATAGAAGAAGCCTTAAAGCCTCAAAGAAAATCATACAATTTAAATTCAAAGGCACACTATGTAACTTTTCTGGTAGAGGGTCTGCCACCTGCTTGTCTCTTTTAAGTGTTTACATTTTGGTTATTTTAGTGTAGTACAATAAGATCTGAGCGTTAGAGAAACAAATAAATAACTTTTACGATCAAATTTAGATAGTAACTAATGACTTAAGTGCTTAATTTGCCTTTGTAAGTGTTGTAGCTCATGTTTTTTGAAGATATTGTGCATTTCGAAAAGCTGGGATTCGGCAGCTTTACAGTTATTGTGTCAGTGGCATAAAGAAGTTAGAATATTATCATTTATCGAGATATTTCGATGTGACAATATATCGCACTTCAAAATGTCTGATTGTGACTTATTTGAGATGTTATTACTTTCCCTAGAACTGTGGTACTGGTACCCCAAGTGTAGATTGCTATGGGAAAAAAGTGTCTTTTATAAATAAGAATTTTCAGTTTTTGGACCTCTCAGACTAGCCTTAATGTCTTAAATGTAATGTAGCTACATGAGTCAAAATATCAACTTTTAGATATTGTATGATGTGTGCAGCGTCCACAAACATTTTCTTCAAGCACCTGAAAGTAAGGGGTTTGCAACTGATCCTATAAAAGATTTGTAAACCATTGCCCAACAAATACTCCACAGCAGCTATTCCGGGCATAAGCAGCCTTTGTGGTGAGATGAGTTCACAGTAAGAATGCATTTTTGAGGAATAAAAACTCCTGCAATTCAGTAAATACTAGATAGATAGACAGACAAGACAAACCAAGCCAAACCAATATCTCCAAGGAGACAAGAAGTGGCAGACCCTTGCTGGGGATCAAGAATACACACTTCTAGAAATCTTTATGAAGACTCTTTTTCCCTCGTTAGCAGTCATGTCTGTTCCTGACTGGCTGACCCACCTGTAAACACCTGCCAATCTGAACTCTACTGTACACGACACACACAAGACAATGGGTTTTCTGGCTTTCTGAGCTACTGTAAATAGATGCAACACCCTGGAAAAGGGACAGACGTCAGAGCCCTGGTCACACCCTGCAATGATATGATGCGAAGTGATCTATCTCTGTGCCCCAGTCAGGAAGCAGTGAATTATACATCAATACTTCTTCCCTGGAACACAGCAGATAAAGAGCACAAGGGAGGGAGAGAGGAGGGAGAACAGTGGGGAAACAATATTCTGCTGAGCTGCACACGTCCAGAGCAGACAGGGTTTACTAACTGCAGTTTAGTCAAATCGATGCGCCTCTTGATTAGCACTGATCACCCGCTAATACTACACACTGTGCGAAAGCAAAATCCACTTACCTGTTATGACCCAATAGTTCTTGGTTGCTGTCGATGTGTTGAGATTATGGTATTCAAGGGCTGCATGGAAAAAAACACAAGAGGAGTCATCACGGTTAATGAAATAAACTGAGAAGTAAGTTTGAATCCTTCATAGTAAAGGAAAGTAAAAGTAAAGATTCAAACATCGACTCAAACAGGAGACTAGTTCATCTGGTAGTCCTTAATACAGTTTTATTTTAAATATGTAGTTAGTTTGGACAATAAAATGTGCTTAGAAAGGTAATCTGCATCAATCATCAATCAATCATATTCACACTAGGGCTGTAAAGTGCTCTGCAATATTACATTTTTGTAGTTGATGTTTACCGTTGGTTTTTTTAAGACACACAACAGAAACCTATCATTTGGATGAAAGCTTCAGTCCACAATTCTTCTATTTCATTTCCCCCCAAAACTATAAGGCAAATTACTCCTAACACTCAGACTGTTCGTTTTAAAATTGAGTTTTGAAATTGCCTTGTATTTATTCACCCATGAATTCAGATTTGCACACCGTATGACATCCTGGGTTCCATCCAAAACATGTCTGCTTTTTATATAGCAATTTATACCCTTTTTATATAACTGTGTTTATATGCTTTTTCACTATTTGAATTTTCAGCTTGTTCAGCCTTGTGGCAGTAAGGCAGCCAAATGCAGTCTGCTTTGTGTGAATGCAAATGTATGATTACATTCTGGAGCCCACTTGAATTTCCATAAACAGAACAAGAAATAGCATTAAAGTGATGTTAGAAACTTACCACTACAATTCATTTTCAAATTTTCAATAGAGATAGACTTTAAAATGGTAAGAAAATGAATGTTGTGCCTGGCAAACAACTGATTTCCTTGAACACAATACAACATCTATTTTTGTCTCCAGGTCTCTTTGGGCCTCTTGTTCATCTGTCAACCTACTTCTTCTTGCTTCCCCTCTGCTCTGCCCGTCTTTTCTAAGCAGTTGAAAGGTGGCGGTTGAGTTGATGTATATCCGTTAATAGCGTTGCGTTGTGTGTTTGGGCTCTGGCCATGTGTGTATCGTGAGCACATTAAAATTCACTGGCTTCTTCATGAACTTCAGTAAGTCTACATAAACACTGCCAACTATTCTGAGGTTAAGCCTCAGACTGTGGCCTATGAAGCATCCGCTCAACAAGAGAAGATCAAGTGAAACAAATCCACTGAGTTAACTGCGAAAAAGTCAGATGGATAATCATTTGCTGAAATAATCCAAACACTTTATAGGGTCTTTGTGTCAAATGAATGTATATGCTTTCGTGCATAATGTTTCTCTCAATAATAAAGTAACAATGTAACATTAAACTGTTCAGGGGTCTCCTGTGTATCTCAGAATAATTTAAGTTATTCTGTGTTTAGACATAAACCCTATCTTATATATATATTAAAAAAAACAGAACATAGAATCTAATTATTTACGTTTGCTGAGAATCTCTCTGTTAATGGACAAACCAATTAACACCAGAGAATAAAAATAATCTCTTCTACATTTCATGACCATTCAACAATATGACACCTCAACACCAAAAATGCAACCTCAATTAGGTTTCTGTATAGAGGGGACAACTGTTTTCCACAACGCCTTTTGAAGTGTGATGTTTGAGCCCTCGGGTGTTGATAGCACGCACACAAACAGATACTAATCTAATCTCAGTGGGGCTAAAATTAGCTCGTTCAGGGACATGGTCGACATTAGCCCGGAGCAGGACTTGGGCGATAGGAGGCGTACAGCTGTTTGTCCTGCTCCAGGCACAGATGGGGCTGCAGTGGGACAGGATCATGTGGCTCATCTCTGAGGTCACTGGTCTTTCACTCAGTTTTGTAATGTCAAGGCGTCGCTCAAATGTGTCTAGTCTGCTGCTAAATGAAGCATCAGAGACAGAAAATTGCCTTTTCATTTAGCTCATCTAGACATGTAGAGCCAAACTAGAGACAAGGGAAAAGCCAAAACGGTACATTAACGTAGCACTATTAGAGTTGTATTGATATGAATGTTCAGCACATCTCTGACCTCCCACTGTGTAGTGATTTGCATTAGGTTTTGGGACAAGGTTTATCCGATATGACCTTCATGATACAGAGCCTTTTTTGATGAGTTGGATATGATAGTTTTGCATTTTGGGCGGTGTACTGTTACAGAGTGTTACATCAATATAAAGCACAAAGATTGATTTTGTTTAAATGTGCTGTTTATCCATTTAATCAGTAAAACATTTTAATATAAATGAATTAGTCACTTGCAAACTCATCTTTTAAGCTTTGAGTTGAGTTGAGATTGTGCACAGATTACATGCACAATGAAATGGCTCAGGTGGCGATTTACAAGATTCCCTAATAATATTCTATGGACAATTAAACACTGCTGTTACGGTTTCATTGATGATGAATGCCAAAACAATCATATTTAATGCTTAGACTCAGTAGAACATTTTGTGACAATTGGAGCAAAAAAAAAAATATATATATATATATATATATATATATATATATATTTATCACGCATGTGGTTTCCAACTGGAAGATAGAGTAAAGATGGTAAAGCTCCTTTGAAACGGCTTTAAACGATTTTGTTTTTTTCTTGTCTTTCTCGTTTTGGGCACCTTGAGCTGCTCTGTTAGCTTAACACAAATTAACTGTATTGTAATTAGTGAGGGGGTTGTGTCCCAAATGTTTCCTACAATAATCATTATATAATCACATCATTAATCACTTTTATATCTGTTTTTACTGCTTTTTTAATATTCCCTCAACAGCACCAAACAGGAACACTGTAATGGCTGATTCTAATTTGCGGAGGTTATAATTCTTCCTATTGACTAAAAATGACATTGAGGAAACCTAGTGCTGGCTCTTGAAATCAAATCAGGTCAAAAGTGTCATGAATCATGCAGTGGCCTGTGGAGTCAGCAGTCAGTGTAGTGTGAGGCCTCCCACATCTGCTGTGCGGTCTGTCTGAGCCCAACAAAGACAAGACAAACCAGAGCAAAATACAAGTTATGCAATGAAACAAAATGAGCACAAGGACTCGAGCTTCAGTGGACAGCCCACTGAAGACAATGTACTGCATTGGCCTCATTACCAAAGGAAGCTTTAATCATGAATTTCTGGGTTGTGTCAGGACATCACTCTTTGCCTTTGTGTCAGGAGGACTAAAAGGGCTTAGTGCTGCAGGCGTTTATTCCCCCTCTGTTTGGTGACCACTTCAGAAAACACATTGTTTTAAGTTTCAGAGATCCTCTCCCTGTAGTGTTGACTGTTTTCAAGAATATAAACAGACTCAAAATGTAAAAAACATGCATACAATTGTGAATGCTGTTTTGAAGATGTGGAAAATTTGAACGTTGAGAAAATATCTATCTGATATCTTTTATAGTAAAAAAAATGTAAAAGAGCTGAATAAAAATAAAAATGTGAGAATGTATGTTGTAAACTTTCAAATTAGGCTATAAAGTGATAGTTCTACACTTTTGTGATTCATTTTCAAGTATTTCACATTTGTCTGAAAAGTAAACCTCAACTAATAACGTTTATAGACACATTTCTGTTGGATTGACATAATTTCGTCTGACTATCTTTAACAGGATACTCTTAAAAAATATCGAGATATTCATTTTTTCAATATCGCCCAGCCCTAATAACAAGAAATATTTTGTGATTTTGATTAAATCGGAAAATCTTTCCTTGTCTGTAAATATGCTTCATCAACAAGTCCTCAGGCACAATATTTTACTTCTTGGGATTAAAATTTTGTAAAAAATAAATAAACAAAACATTAATAAAAATGTTTTGTAATCTGATTATAATTCTAATAAAATTTAAAAAATAAACTAACTAATAAATGAAATTGTTGTAAATTGCAGCTCTAATTTACACACACCAAAGTACAATTAACATTTTCAAACTCAATCTCTAATTCAACATGCACTATTCATGTCTAGCTGCAGAATAATTAGTATTTTGATGTTTGAAAAAGAGCAGTGAGCTAAATGAGCCACTAGCGGCGATGCCAACTCATGTGGCTGCTGGCTTCTCAAAACATCCACATGAGTTTGCCAGACGACCTCACGGCTCAAAGCTGATCATTAATTAGATCAACGTGTCAACACCACAGCTGCCCCTCTGGACATAATGGTGTGTCTTTTACTCACGCTCGGCGATGATGAGGGGCGGGTAGAAGAGGAAGTAGCCCACTAGCTCGGCAGTCAGCTGGTTCAGGAGTCCGCTTGAGAGAGTCCCATTGAGAATGATGTCCTGGTTTTTCACAAGGTAGATCAGAGACACCGAGGGAGAGCCACGGTCCTGGTGAACGCTGAGGATCTGAGGACAAGCAAGGAAAATTATGTTCAAATACAATTGTGAATAATTAAAAAGTATAACACACATCTTATTTAAAATTATGTTTTAAGATTTATAAACAAGCATTTTCTATTAAGCAACAAAATAAAACAATGCGCCATATTTTATATAAATTGTCATTCTGTACAGATTCTGCACATTTAACAGTGTGTAAACCAAACAGTCTGAAATATTATAATTTAATGAGACACAAAAGTGTAAATAGCAACTTGGACAAAGATGTCAATTACAGTTACTCAAAACAAAGGGAGATGGGTACACAATTTGACACTAACTCCTTTATTGCTACAAATTTGTATCAAATTTAATGAGAAAGGACACTTCTGTGGAGCTGTTGTCATAAACATCTCATTTGACTGCACTGCCATCTGATGAGAACAATAAAGAAACAACAACACCATCTGTTTGACATTGACCACATTTGACTAACTACGATGTAAAATGATCAAACTGACGGGCTATAAGTCATAGATTTTGGTTGTACCATCTTACCCCAAGCTAATTCTAATGCGATATAAAAGGGGAAAGAGAAACAAGAGCACTGGTATAACTGAATTTAGAGGAGAAAAATAAGTCACATTATAAATAGGGGTTGGTTGCGCTGGGTTGCATCACATTAGGAGTACAGTATATCATATTTTATTGAGGGGATTCAGCATACAGTCAATATGTCTATGGGAGGCTTTTTTGTTATCTACTTTAAAGAGTTATTATTTGTTGTTACTTTTGTAGTTATAATCTATGACACCTATGGATCATTGCTTTACATTTTGGACATTTTAAATTGCAATATTGATCTTAAATCCGCTTAATAAAAGAAATGAATCAGCTGACTTCCAGGTGCTGATTTACATTTGCCCCTAAACTTAATCACAACACAGTGCCATTTGCCGGACCATGCTGTCTGGGGATAGCTGCAAGTGGCAAGAAGTTGATTTATTTTATAGAGTTTGTGCCGTAATGGTTATGTGACTGAATCCTACGTGTGTCACTGTTTAAAAAAATTAAATTAGAGAACAACAAAGTGAGTTCAGAGCAGTGGGCGTGTATTGAGGGTCGGTGAAAACACACATTTTCGGAGCAACAGCGTCTTGAATGCAGGAGAATTAAGATTACTCAAACATCTGAATCACTCTAATGTGAAATTCTTATGAAATGAGAAGGGAAAAAAAATTCTTGGTCAATTTTGCATAATATGTATCCTTTAAATTATGCAACTTTTACATCATTTAGGGAAAAAATGTGATGTGTCCTCTGCAGGTTCAACCGGACAAAACTATATTTATATAAAAATAGTACGAATACATAAAAAGAACTTCTCCATAAGTGCAGTTGATATTGATTTTGAATTTTTCTTTTCTTGCAACCAGACAGCTCTGCAGCACATGTATAATTCACATATAGGCATAGATACAATCCCTGCTATACATATCTCTCGTGCAACAGAGGAAGGCATTAGCAAACCCCAGACACAATATGACACTTTGAATGAACAATGTCTTTTTTTATGCTATAAATGGGCCAGTGTGCTGCTTTAAAAATAACGTCAGTGAGTCACCATGTGTGGAGGAAACAAGATACAAGAAATTCTTATCACAGAGTTCATGAGTGTAAATATTTCAGCGGATGAATTATGAATGGGCCCTATATCTGCCGCTCCATGCCGAGACCTACATAATGAAGATGATGATGATGACTTGTATGAAAATCGTTTATGAAAGTACAACATCCAGACTGGGAGAGTTCTGACTTGGAATTAAAACAGTAACTTATACAATAAATTGACTAAATGTAGCAGAGCTCACAGGAAATCTCTGTGAATGTATTTGATACATTCATGATTGGTATTCTGAGAAAATTGAGACGCATTGTTCCAGGTTGGTTTTACTATTTTCGTTTTTTTTTGTATGTGGCTCGTTTCTCTTTGTGTTCTGACTAGGAGGCAAAGGGGTGTAAAATTCTCTGTAAATTCCCTTTTTTATGTGCGCAAAAGACTTTCACAGACCTTTTATAGGACCATTTCATACTTGTTTGAACACTGTTTTTGGTAATATAACTGTCCCACTATAAGATAAGTGCCTTTTCACATGTACACAACAGTTTACAGCTAGATTATTCTAAAAGATTTTCAGCATGTTGTCAGGTTTCAGTGACTTCTATTTAGGGTCACTGTTTTTGTTGAACTTTTGCCAGCCTAGTTCTATCCACTATTATACCCTTTCTAATAAAAAAACCCCACTCACTGTAAAATGTTGCCTGCGCCTTTTGTAATTTACATGACACAATGCAAATGGACTGGATCGATGCGTGTAACAGTTTAACAGTTGCAGAAGTTCAGGCTTATAGCATTGGCTCATTAGTCACCTTACCCTCATTAGCATGCGCATGTAAATCTGACACACTTGGCTGTCTGCATCTTACACTAAAAATAGTCCATGTGTCGACGAATGTGCGACCTACCTCCACACTGAGCCTGTTGTACGTCTCCAATACTTTGTCTTGGGCCTCTTCAAATGCGTTTTCCAGCCTTTGCTCCAGCGTTTGGACGAAACTGCAGGAGTAGATGTGGTCTGTCGGTCCAACAAACCTCAAAACTGCAGAGAACATATGGACAAGATTTATCACAGTTGGGTTTAGAGCTTCACGATTTGTGAAAAATATCTAATTGCAATTTTTTTGACCATTACTGGAATTATGTTCATGTTTATAAAGAATTCTGTTCAAAGTATTCATTTTAAACAACTAGGAAAATTGACAAATAGACTGAAAACAGAATATTTAGTTATTTGTGTAGGAAATTATGGTACTTAAAAAATTGCACCTTTTGCGATTTGCTAATTGCGTCCATCCAAATAACATTTTTGATTTTGATTAATTGTGCAGCACTAGTTACACTTTTAAACAGGTTTCATTCCAAGAAGATATATAAAGGTATCTAAACATGAGTATTTCATGTACAATTTTGATTAATCGGAATAAAAACAAAAGATCACAGTAAATATTTCATATTTTGTTTTATTGCCTGGGTTCCTATTGCTTCCTATACAAAGATCAGTATCTTCCGGAGTTTAGATTTGGATATGATTGAAAGGCAGATAAACCTTAGAGGGACACACGGTCTGTCAGTATCAAAACAAACATGGCAATTTATGTGTTAAAAAAAAAGGAGAAAAAAGTATCAAAGGACTGGAAAACATCTCTCAAACATGTGCTGTTAAACTGAGGTGAGAGAGGCTGGGTTTTGTTCTGTTAGCTCTGTCTGAGAAGAAGTAGAATAAGGAGATGGTTACCAGAATGTAAATCTTATATGGAGGATTTCAGTCTGGGAAGCGGTTTTATGAAGCTATTGCCCTAACGATAAATGTGCATTATTCTGTGTCACCTACTGGGAAGTATAAGCAAAAGAAACAGGTTTAAAACTTTCAATGAACTTAATCGGTTTGCTTCTGGAAACTGGGCTGCTGGTATAATTAAAGTAGTGCCTCATTGTGTGTGTGAGTGAAAGCAATAAACCTAAGTAGTGAAAGAGGATTATACTCGGTGAGAACAACCAAAGGAGTTCTGTTTCAGCGTCAGCGCTGAGGATCGGGGTAAACAATATTGAGTCCATCCCAGATTATAGAGCATGTTATTAAATGATGTGCGTCCTCACTCTCCACTCTGTCCTCACACTGTCTGTCTCTGCTGTAAAACGACAAGGGCTGAACACAAAGCTGCTTCATAAGAAAGAAAGTCACTGTATCCTGGTCTTTAGTCTAAATCTCTGCGACACATAACAGGCACTGATAATGGTTAACCAGAAACACTGTACTGACCAACTGACTGCATGAAAACTATTTGTGTGATGCATGGCTCGTAATAGATTTTTGTTCAGGCTTCAAGTGGCCACTTTGTACACAGCTGTATTATAACAACCGTGCTCATCAATTACGCACAAAGACATGTCAGTTATGTAATTATGAGCACTTCATCTGTCAATAGAAATTGGGAACACAAAGAAAACAGCAATTATTTTTGCAAATTGAGTCTGAGCTACAGCTATTATTGAAAAATGTTTGTATGCGATATGCAACGTAAAACATGACTGTTCTAAACCCTCTAGCAGCAATCATTTTTAGTCATATAAATCATGTCAGCTATCTATTAAAAATGTTGTGAGAAAGCAATAAGTAGCCAAGGTGGGTTTCATTTCATAAAATGTCAGCCTCAAGAGAAACTGCAAGCACTAAACTATACTAATCACCAGACACATTTAACTAAATGCTTTTGTGAATGAGCCGCAGTCCCCTGCTCTTATGGGTCTCAGTACTGGGGTCATCACAGCAGATTCAAGCATGGAAGAGACAGAATGAAAATTAATAGTGCCACATATTCATTTTCCTATTAATGATAGTAAATCTGGTACTGCAGTCTGCCAATTGCACAGCTGGCCGGATGCACTGCACATTTTGCGATCACAGACTCCAACTGATGTCAAAACTGCACAACGGAGCTGTGTAAATTGCTGGGAAGTCACGGTTCTGACTGCTTCAATAGTACAGTACAGCTTATCTCAAATTTGTTAAATAAATCAGAACTTAAAGTCTACCAGAGTAAGGTGCAGTGACCTGAAATAAACATTATCTATACAAAATAAGCCTGTCAATCTTTGTAATGCAGATATTCTCCTTGTTCCCACAGGGCTCCATTTAGAAGTGTGTGCGCAGGGTTTTAAAGAAGCTTAAAAGGCTGACAAAACAAATAGACCAATCTGCTTTAGCTCTGCAGTGATGGAGTTTTGTATGGGATTTAGGGTATCAAAGAGGAGCAGAGGGGAAGAGACATGTAATCAGAATTTTCTAATTTGGGCCATGCTCTACTCTTCCCCAGAGTATCCATCTCAACACTTCCTATTGAATCTCTGTCTCTCTCTCTCTTCCGATCTTTTCAGCCCCAGGATGAATATGGTTACGACCAGTAGAAAGACAGTGAAAAAGACTATAATAAATGAATATATGTACATATTACGAGAGCTCACGTACAGTTTTTGTCCATTAAATGCCTTTGGGATTGGGGACAACAGTGTGCGTGGCTAATTCTGTCACATTTACTTGCTGAACATATGTTAAATAATTAATGTGCACTGTCTCAATAAACATAAACATGAACATAAATTGATCCGAAGGTTGGTGGTTCCACACCCAGTGTAGTTAAGTTGGTAGAGTACTCAGATCCACTGACCCACTGGTTGGCAGTTCAGTTACAGCTCCCACAGATGTATAGTGCAGTCGTGTCCTTGGGCAAGACATTTAACCTGCTTTGCCTGTCTGTCTACATATACTGGTGTATGAATGTGTGGGTAAATGACTGAGTGGTGATTGAAGGTACAAAAACGGCATAAAAGTGACATTTTTTTATAACCAGTGTGATAAATGTAATCAACATCTAAAACATTTACATCTTGAAAGACCAAAATAACTTTTAAACAAGCACCCAACAACAAAGCCACCCCAAATACTGTACGTCTTCTGTGAACTAAAATACATGGAGAATGAATCTGTATTGTGTTACATGTTGTCATCTGCAGTCTTTTTTATGAAGTGTGAGCTTGCATGCGGGTCATGCACTCACCTGTTTTGAGCTGAAGATGGATGCTGGGGCTGGGCATCAACCCTGCCACAGGGACCAGCACAGCCTTAACCAGTGGAGTGTGCTGCCGTATTTCTGACAGCAACTTGTCAAATCCATAGACATTCAGAGCTTCGACCACCACAGAGGCGATGTACACAGTTTTACCACTGGTCACATAGTACACCAAAGTCACATTATGGGGGCCGCAGTCATCACGCTCCACCTGTAAACCACAAATGTAGGTGCTTAATCTTGAGTATATGTGGTATAAGGGCAGGTCTGAACTGGAAACTGAACCACTATCATATAACTCTCTTTCACTATAATACATTTTAATATTAATTTGTTTAATATTTATGTTGGAGACATTAGAAAGCGATACACAGAAACATGGGAGAAAAAAGAGAAAAAGTGGAAAAACTAATATTTTATCTCAAGCATCTTGTCCTGGAACGTCGTTCGAAAGCTGGTGTACAGAATGCAAATGTGTTGTCAGCTATGAATATTTATCATGTTTAAATAGAATAGTTAATCCTAGGACTTGCCGTATCTTACTTGAGGGGATGTTTTTAAAGCCAGAGCTTGCCACCCTCATAAATCTGAGTAATTGTGTCCTGGAAAAAACAACATCCAGACAAGGATCAGCCATGAGTCGAGGCCTGTGTTTGTAGAGCGAGCGCCCACCTCACTCCATCCTTCACCGCTGAGCAGCTGGGGCTCTCATGGCTTTATGCCTCACTGTTGTGTCTGGGCATTGTGGACCCTTGGGAACTGTTCTAAGAGAAAAAGTGTTTGCTTTTGATGAAACTGTTTCTGATTCTTTCCTTATTTTTCACTCCCAAATACGCTGGTCAGAACGTTTAGTGATTCACAAGGATTTTTATAGGGTTCATTTATCAAAATACCAAATTGTGACTCCACTACTAAAAACATCTGAAGTATGTTTTTAAATACTTGTCTCATTAATTGAATTCAGTATTAATTGTGCAAATTTGCTTCAACGTTCAACAATTTATTTGATAACTTCAACATGCTTTGACTTGTATTTACCCAATGTCCAATTATTGAAGCAATTTAGTCATAAACCAGTCAACAGACATTAAATGCCAAAATGTTTTTATAGCATCATTATCTCATTTCACAGTAATTAAAGACTGGTAAGAAGATGCACTGTTTTTCAAAAAGCTACATTCACAAGACCCCTGGAGAAGCTGCTGCTGTTACTGGATGAGCGCGCGCTTATATGAAAAACAACAGCAGATTTAACAACAACACAGTATGACCTTGCCCTCTTTTTCTCACCTTTTTATGTGTTTGGTTTTTTTAAATCCCAGGCAAACAGAGAAAGGCTGCCATGTTTTATATTATGCAGCCATAAAGGACCATCCAAAGGGCAGGCTATATTATAGTTCTTACAGTGAGTCACCACACTAAACAGAAGACTATAGTGAGAGGATGTGATGCATTTAGATTTCAGTCTATGTCTCAGAAGTCTCAAAAGAAAAAGATGACCAAACTGATAGTTTGATAGTACAAACTCTGTCAATGTTAGTAATGGCAAAATGGTATCTCTTCTACTTTGTTTTTGCAGTATCAGTATTTGTGCAGTATTTGAATACTTTAGTGTCCGACCTCTAAAATACTGATAATAAACTACATGCTTGTGTAAATCAGACACTAGTAATGGTTTGATGGTGTACAAGAAGTATTAGGACGAAAGTAGAGATATTTTAAGCACTCTGCTATTTGTTGTATCTTGTTGATCCTATCTACAATAGACCGACATTACAGTGATACCGTGTGTTATCTAATGCAAAGAAGTGTGGTTTGGTGAATGTTTGCATCAACGCGTTGTAGGGTGCAGATGAAAGTGGACTGGAGCTCAGAGACTCTGAGTCACTCTCTGTGCAGGCTCACAAACAACAGGATAAAAATAGAAAAGCCAGCAGTAGAAGACAGACTGACATGAGACATGCAGCCAGGCAGGTGGATGCGGAGAGGCGAGAAGCACCACAGGCAAACTGACAGGGAAGATAGGCTGCTCTGCACTAAATCAATACAGTAAAAAATATACGGCAGAAATCAGATAAAGGGAAGATGGACAAGGAGGCAAGAGCAGTAGTGTAAACAACACTGCCTTCACCTCCAAAACTGCAAAACATTTCATAAGCCCTGCCTCTTGTCAATAAAAGGAGGGAAAGTAAAAAAATGTCCAATGCAAAAATGAAACCACTAGAACTACCTGAGCTTATGGCTCCAACAACCAGATTTGAAAACTGAACTTTCATCAGAGTTCCACCTTGGCAGTGCCCTGTAAGTCAGACTCACCTGCGCATAAGCTGAGGAGTCATTGAGGGCTCTCTGAAGGGCGTGGCTCAGTCCTTTAGACAGATTCTGCTTCAGGATCAGGTCCAGACGATTTTTCCGCAGCTCAAGAGATAAAACTAGAGGAAAAGAAAAAAATATATAATGTACTATAGCATCCAAACAGGGCCCCTCTCTGTATAAAGCTGTTGCAAATGTTGGTCCTGGACTTTGAAAACTCGCTGACCAGGAAAAGCCTTTGATACCACGCTTTCTGTAATGAAATCAAAGGATCTACGGTTAATAATCTAAGTGTGCCTCAGGAAAATCTACTCCTGCATTGTGCCACTTTTAATTAATTTGCAGCATGTAATTACAGCATAGGCACACATTACTTACTTTGTGTGTTAGCTTCGAAAATTAAATCGTAGAAGTAGTGATTATTACTGTTGTGCTCTGGCTCTGTGCACACATTTCCCACTGTGCCTGGCCTAAATAGTTTGTTCTGATTTTATATTCCTCCCGTTTATTTTCTGGATCATGAATAGTGCATCAGTTGATAGTAACTTGTCTGCAATTATATTGCCAAGGGCTGTGGAGTATGATGTAATTACTTAATTGTGAAATTGTTAGTATAGGTTTAGATTAGGCTTGTCACAATAATGTTTGAAGCACAATATACAATATAAATACAACAATATTAAGACTACTTTATGCCACTGACATTTACTTTAAACTGACTTTAAACGAATACAGAATCACAAAAAGGTATGAGCTGTATCAAATAAATTTGCCATAAAAGTTACTTATTCAGCCCTCTACAGATTATTACACAAAAAATAACAAAAATATCCCTACAGAAAAGAAAAGAACATGTCCACACAATAAGTTTATTGTTCCGGTTATCATTTATCATTTATTGAATGATAAGTTGATAATATAGTAATTATCATGACTGGAAAGATTGTCTTTCACAATGATTGCTGCCACTTCTTTTGGGATTTTTTTATTCAAACTGATTCAAAATCACACAAAAATATTTCCAGACGTTTTTAAAAATAAGTTTACACAATAATCAGGCAACAGACAATTAACATTTTAAATATTAGGGCTGCAAGATTAATTGCAATTGAATCGAAATCACATTTTGTATGGACGCAATTAGTAAGTTACAACGGCTGCACATTTTTCAACTAGTATCATTTCCTTCACAAGTGGCAATATTCTGTCTTATTCTGTATAAAATCTGTCAACCTTGTAGTTTAGAGCTCTAAAAACACATTCTGAAATACAGTTTGGCAGTTTATATTTCAGGATCAATTCTCCTGGACATGTTTAAAATTTGAACTTTGAACAGAATGCGATCAATGAAACACACATCGCAAATTTAATCGCAGTCGCAATTCTTATAAAAAAATAACTGCAATTAGATATTTTTCTCAAATCGCTCAGCTCTCGTGAATATGACTTGAGTTTCTTCTCAAGTCATATTCTGTTTCTTTTAAAAAAGAAACAGTTTCTGTTTCTTTTAAAAAATCTACAAAAAAGAGCTATTTAAAACCAAATCTTACCTGTTTTGACAAAGTACTTCTCAGTGATGTTGCATGGCAGAACACTTTCTTCAACGCTGGTGCTGGAAGGTGGTTCTGTGGTCGTAGTTGGAGGCGGAGTAGTTTGAATAAAGAGAGTAGTAGTAGGGGCCTGTGTTGTGGTAGTAGATGCTGCAGTAGTAGTAGTAGTTGTTGTGGAAGTAGTCGTAGGTGGCTCAGTTGTTGTAGTAGTTGCTGGTGTGGTGGTAGTAGTAGTTGTAGCTATAGTAGTTGTGGTAGTAGTTGTTGGGACAGTAGTAGTAGTAGTAGTAGTGGTAGTTGTTGTAGTAGTGGCAGGTGTGGTTGTCGTGGCGATGGTAGTGGTTGGTTGAGTAGTAGTGGTGGTTAACTTGAGAGCAGTGGTTGGTGCCTCAGTTGTAGTTGTGGTTGTATCTACAGAAATTGAAGTAACATTTGTAGTTTTCTCAAACTCCGCCGCTGCTGTAGGGCTCGTCGAGGGCGTTGTTGTGGTTACCGTCGTCAAAAGTAGCCCATCACTTGTCGTGGCGTCTGTGGCAGCCGAAGCAGAACTAACGGATATTGTTGTTGACGTAGGTGTAGTCAAAGCTTGCGTCGCCGTAGTGCTAGTTGTGAGAGAGATATTTGGTGTGGTAGTAATAGTAGTAGTAATGGTGGTAGTCTGAGAGTCTGCTGAGGTGGTTTTTGGTTTTGCCGGTGCTGTGGTGTTCCATTGGTACGTGGAGAATGGACTGGTGACGTTGGCGGGCAAGGTGAGGTCATGGTCGCCTACTGTGGACAGGAGGGACTCTGGGACAGTAGGCAGGTCCCAGGCTGGCAGGCTACCCACTGAATCATCTGAGGAAAGACAGACAAATGTTATTAAAAAGAATAAATAAATAAAGATAAATGCATGATGGTTTTTTTGTGAGATAAAATTTCATTGACCTAAATATGCTTAACCTTTGTTTGTTTATTATGCACTTTCTATCACCATAACCATAATCAAGGCAAAATTAGTCTTAGATTTAGATTTAGATTTATAAGTATTCACTCCTGCCTTTAGTCTTCTCTGTGTTTCCCTCCTCCCTTCTGTGTCTGACCGTGATGTGGGTATGACCCGACCATGTTTGGCAGATAGCACGCTGCACTTCCATCTTCAGCAGCAGCAGTAAAAGAAGCCTGGCTATTCAATCACTCCTTGCCAATTTCTTGTTTCAAACTCGTGTTAGTAACTAGTGGCTCTGCATCTGTTTGGTTTTTTTTGGATTTTTGAAGTCTTGTTATGTACTTGCCATCTCATGTGTCCAGGTGCCATCTGTCAAGCAAACCTGCTCCGTGGTCTATTGCTCTGAAAGCCTGCCTGCCAGCTCCTGATATAAAAATACTTACTTTAACCCCTTGTAATAAACCAGTGCTAACCTTACCTACTGTCTTCTGTTTCTGGGTCTACAGACATAATTAAATATTCAAATGAATTGGTTTAGTTGCTTGTTCTTTTTTACTTTGAAAACCAAAAACAGATTTCGGATTGTATTCTATTTCACTGTTTCATGATGATTGAGATATATGATCAAACTGAAAGCACACAAAAGAAGAAGTGTTCAACACATCTACCTTTGCATAGTAAATGAAAATCAGAATTTAATGTGCAAACTCAGTCTCCAGCTCCTGACTGAATATTGACATAAGTGGAAGTCGATGAGAGGAGGCAGAGCAGATGTGATCAATCTCCTCAAACTGAAAAGGAGCCAGATTCACCTCATAATACAATGGTCTGATTTGCGAGTGGCTTAATTCAAATAAAACAAGACTAGACTAGTCTTGAAATGTTTAGGAAAATGGGATTATATAAAATGGTTTATATTTTAAGGCAGAAAAATATGAGAAATGCATGATACATGCATTTGTTTTTAAAAATGTTGCCTAATCAGTTCATATGATTAAAAACACATTATAACACAAATAATGAAATTATATTAACACAAAATGTGACTTCACACCAGTGCATCAAGGAGAATGCTCTGGAAATATCGTACCCAGAGTGAAGCTGCTGTTGCTCTGAGAGGTGTTGTTGGCGCTCTCTGCAGAGTCAGTCTGGGTCGCCAGGGTTGTATTGAATGTGCTTGTGCTGGTGACTGAAGGAGAGGTGGGGGTTGTGGGGGCTTTCGTTGTAGTTGTGGAGGAGGAAGAGGAGGATCTGGATAATGAGGAAGAGGAGCTTTTGGTCCAAGCTGCTTTTGACAGCAGCCCCAGCGGTTTGGCCACCACTGGAGCCTGCAGCTCGGCTGTGCCGGCCAACATGCTGATCATTGACGAAAATGATGCCTTTTCTCTTAGACCCTGTCCATGCGTGGACCGCCCCAGCCAAGCAGCAGAGTCCCGGGACAAGCCTGCATCCACAGGTCTCCACTCAGCCTCCACTTCAGCCCAGGTCCTAGCTCCGGTCAATGTCCCAGACTCTGCAATGACTCTCCCATCAGCTCCTGTGCGCACCTCTTCCTCAGTCTCAGTCCACACAGCTGTTTTGGCCTCAGAGAACACTTTGAGCTCAGTATCTGCTCCATCTATTACAGGCTTTTCTGCAGTCCCCAGAGCGTGTGAGAGGTTGGAGGGCACTGTCTGCTCCAGGGGCATCACCAACCTCATTGACTCCTGTCGGCCTTGGTCAGCTGCATGAAACACAACAGATTAACAACATTAGAAACCAAAAGATAGAAACACAGTCATTATTCAATTGGTAGTTCAAGGCAGGAGAAAAAAATGTGACCAATCTGTGAGTCATCAGTCCCACAGGCCGGACCAAGCGTTCTATTTCTAACTCTTTATAAAACACACTTCAGTGCACAGTGACACTGCTACAGCCGGCGATCATTAGTCCTTATAATGCCACCACAACTGTCCAACTGCAGGAGATTGACTGGAAAAGTGCTGGGCTCATTCACTCGCACTCAGATATATGTGTCCTGCCACTCGGATGCATTTACATAGCAGTGGAAATGATGACAAATTGCAGAGAAAGTAAAAATGAGGCGTTTTAGGGCAGGTTATGTTTTGACACTTTCATTTAATTGACAGATTAAATGTTTTCAGGATATTCAGAGCTGATGCGTATCCATCTATCTAAAAGTATAAATTGAAAGAATGGGAAAAAGTATACAATAAAAAAGTGCAGACCTTTGCTAAGTTTTATTACTTACCTGAACCATGATTTGAGTTCAGAACTGATCAATCCTGTATTTATTTAGTGATAACATTATTATTTAACATGAATTAGTATTGTGATTTGGTGCAATACTTGTGCTACAGATGTGCAGAAAATATCATACTATTAAAACACAATGAGAAATGTTGATGAATGTAAAGATTTTTTCTGTAACTAGACACATATGTCCTTTATTCACACTGTTCACTAGTGTGGATTAAATTAAATCTCACCGCAGTGGGGAAAAATAGTAATAAATGCAAAAGTAGGTCACTTATGTTTTAAATCAAGGAATTAATTGAAATGTTCCAGAGTGGGAAAATTAGGACACACATCCACACAGCCTCATCAGCAGTGATTTCACAGATATTAATCTGATCTAGCTCAGACGCAATTTGACATGGATTTATAATTCCTAGAGCCCACACCATACTTTGCTCATGGTATGATTCAACTAAAGATAGTGATGATAGTTTAAAGAATACTTATATTTCAGAGCAGCTAAAATAAGATGTACAAATCAAAAGATATCCAAAGCATCAAGTGAGCGGTAAAGAAGGTTAGTTTTGTTGTGTGTTTGACAGTGTGATGCTGGTAATAAATATTTTTTGTGAGACCTAAATCTTGTTTCAGGAAAAGCTCAAAAGTGTGGAAGATATATAAGAGATAGAGCATTTACCTCTGAATCATATCATATTTACCATGTTTATTATCTGGAGATTTTAGTATTCAAATATGGAGGTTTACTGTGTTGTTAAAAGCACACAATGATAGGACTGAGTAGGAAAAAGAATTGTTGTGTGAAGAAGCTCTTCTGCCAACCACAAAAGAAAGGAATCATTGTTAGTCTGTTCTGGAAAGGGAAATGGCTCAGATTTAAATACAGAGTGGCGGAGAATGCATGCAGTCAAAGCATTTAGTTTCAGCATTTATCTCTATTCAGGGAACTGTCCTCATCTTTTCTGAAGCCTCTTCAAAATCCATAGGTTTAGACCACAAGCTATTCTGTTGTCTAATGCTTTTAAGTTTAAGGCACTCTGCTTTAGTGGCACACAGAGATGAGAAGGAACACCTCACTGCCCACTGCAATACATGACACACATTATTACATCTGATCATTTGTTGTGCTGTCTGGCCTCATTTCAGGTTGGCTTCTCTTAAAAACGTAAAGCTTTACATCAGTGATGTTTTACAGGATCGTCTTCAGCTCTAGAGGCGGGGTAATATGGCTACACTCTTCCCACACGCCTTTTCTCTCAGTGGACAACTGGTTAATTAAAAGACAGCAATTGTGGGCAAGTGGGGGCTTTAGTGGACCGGCTCAGGGCTCAGAGCTTAGCCGCTGTATATCCTCTGGACACCTGCTATAAAGCACCCCAACCAGCCAGCTATTAGCCATAGTAACGTGACAGTCTGTTCCTTATTATGGGATGTCACACCACAAATGCCATTTTAAAAAGCTATTAATCCATTGCCGATTTAAATACCCCTGTGCGCGCTTCGTTTGAGCAATGCACTTTTGGCCAAAGAGCAACATACGTTTTATACGTCATATCAGGAATTAAAAAAAAAAAAAAATGTTAGGTGATGTTTTGGACCACCCATAAAGGTTTCATAGCGATGAAAAATAAAATAAAAATCTGAATGGGTCAAATGGACCCGAAGATAGCTAGAGGGATACTGGGATTTTCATGGCCTACGTCACATTTAGTACTATTAATAGTCTCTGCTTCATATAAGAGACAGAAAAGATTACTGACAGATTTGTCACTGTATTGGAAGAGGCAAATGCTTAAATGTTAAAAATTGTTCTGTTGCACTGTAAATATGCTGAAGTTATTTTAGGCAATGCGTGCGCATCTTAATATTCTCTTCTCTACAATTTGGACAGTACAGAAATATTAGCCATAATGATAAAGTGCCCAGATAGTTTAGCTAAGAGCCAGTTACCCATAATTCTTCGTTTGATTCTTAAATAAGGGGCGCCTAGATTTGTGTCATCTTTGTGTACTCCGACTCTCAATACAGTTCAAGACCAATTTGCATTAACATTTCTAATCGAGGGCCATAACATATGTAGAGCAGTTAGCCGTGTTTTGAGTGTCTTTTCCTCCAAGCACTACCAGCACAACCACCTGCTCAGGCTGAGAGCAACATATGTGAACCCATCAGACCTCTGATAAAACGCTGGGACCCTTTACATAGCACAACATGGGCAGGATCAATGCCTCTATATAACAGACAACCCAAAATGTGGATTAGACCTGGATCAAACAGGGTTGACCCATTTTATTTGTCAGGCCAAACCATACAGGGGTATTTGAGGCTGAAAAAGATCATAGAGCTTACACAGAGATTAGCAGAATTATCATGTTGAAACAGTGCACTAAAATGGCAGTCTGTTTACATTGCTATAATGTTGTATTACATTTACATACTGACCATAGCGCTCTGTGTATTCTGGTATTCCTGTAAAGAGTGCCAAGCCTCTATCAGCTTACATTGGCTGCTTATGGGATATGGGTTGTGATTGTCAACAAAGGGAAAAACTGACCCCAGGTGTCTATTGTGGTTGAATTTACAATGTAAACAGAGATTTGTCTGTGGTTTTGGCCCTCACTCCTGTGATGTATATTTAAAGCTACGAACAGGCTTAGCCTGTCCGGTGGGTAGGAAGTGTGACTCTGCTTAGGGCCAACTGGCCCACTTTAGAATAGCTCACAGAGAAAGGATGAAGCTCCTACACTTGGAACACAATCAGTGCAAAGGGCTTTTACTAAGTTACACAGCTTTTTATCCAACTCAATTGACAAATTGACAACTTGCCATAAAAGCCAACATAAATAGTTGGTGTATTAACAATTTTCCTTATCTCAAAATCCATTTGATTAGGAGTGCTTAATCAAGATCTCTTGAAGCAAGAGTGGGAGTATAGTGGAAACACACGGCCCGAGCCGTTCATAGCTCTGTGGGAGTAAAGATGGTCCCGGGCCAATAGGCATCGTCCAACAGGATAACACTGAAACTTCCTTGATCCATTCAAACATCCATCTGAGTGCAACAGTGCAGAATATTTACTTGCCTTTCCCTTTTTGGGGAGTCGCTGTGATTTTTTAAAATGCTGGATGTCCTTGGAGCCTCAGCGTGTCACATACTGTGACTGGAAAATAGGCAATGTCAGTGTAGTGTCACAACAAATGACAAGTACAAACTCATAAGAGGTCCGAAGAGCAGACCCTTTATACAAAATAAAAATAGCAGCGGCACACTTGTTATTGTCTGTGAGCACTTAAAGTAAGTACAACTTGTTCCATTTTGTTACATTTAGAACAGCTAAAAAAAAAAAAAAAACTGCCTGGAAACAACATCTATTCAAAATAAAGTGAGTGAGTGAGCGTACAACAGGAAAGCTGACAAACGTACCCTTTCTAAAAGATGCTTTTAACCATATATTACAGGGTTTGGAAAATAATGTTTAACGTTAACAAATATCTTCTAGCACTTATAAAGGACAGACTTCCACCAAGTCAATGGTCCTTTCTCATAATAGTAACAAAGGTTTCAAATTAGAGGCTAAGCTGGTTGCAGTAAAGGTCAAGTTAAGAGTGTGTATGTGTGTTCACTTTGTGTTGTTTTTTTTTTTTTTTGGGACAAGGGAGCACAAAAAGTCACCAAATGTCAAACTGAAATGCCATTTTTACAGCTGTTTAGCTGAACATTCTGGCAGTTTGGCTCCAGACTTAGAGATGAATTGCTGTGTCAAGTTCAAGAATTTCATTTTGTCATGAAATGTTTATGTTTCCCCAAAGACCGAAGCGCTGACAAGAAAATAATAGCCTTAAATGTGTAGCAATGGGAGAGAGCTCTGGAAACAAATGTCACCCAGTCAAAAAGCCCAGTGAAAGAGCAGCTCTAATAAAATAGACCGCATTTCTGTAAATCCACTGTTCAACTCAAGGATATTTCTGCAGTGTCTCCACGGCAACAGGAGGGATGCTGTCACCACGGCAACATCATCACAGATAAAGAAAGAAACTGTGTGTTCTTAGCCTATAAAAAACGTGTGCTGTCATGAGAACGTTTTGAGAAAAGGAGTGCTAACAACACAACATGACCATGGCATGGAATGATAGGACAGGTAAGATTTACTTTTTCAGACATAGTAAAAAATAAGTTAAGTAAAAATGTATACTGCCCTTATTGTTTAACTGTATGGAAGAGAAATATACAATTCACAATCATTGTATTGCAATTAGATGCATACAGTCACAGATTCCCAAAAGTTTCATAACAGTATAGCTTGTTCTCCTTAATATCATGCTACAGTTGATCTAAAACAGTCATTCCCAACCTGAGGGTCGGGACCCAAATTTGGGTCCCCAAAGATTCTGAGAGGGTCCCCAGGAATTTTTTTAGAAAAGGGGTCGGAACTAGATTTTGCAAATTAGGGAATAGAATTTTAATTACTTACATAAAGTATTTTATTATCAGTATTGTTGTGTTAACTTCTTAATTGTTTTAAGAATTCTTTATTAACCAGAAAAGAATTATATTTTTTCTTCAAAGACAGTTGCTTCCTGGGTAGGAGAAGGATGACTGGGTCACTAACCGCATAAATCAAATCAAATCAAATCAATTTATTTTTATAATGCCCAAAATCACAACAACAGTTGCCTCGATGGGCCACAGGTAAAAGCAGTTCAGATAACTGTCCCAGAATGCCCCTGTCCTTTGACCCTCCTTCGCGGCGAGGAAAAACTACAAAACCCCATGGGAAAAGTAGAAACCTCGGGAGAACCACAGTGAAGGAGAGATCCTACTCCCACGGACGGACAGGCTGCAGATTAACTAGGACTGACGCATCCACTTGGACTGTGGAGCCAGAACCACTCAAGAGGGAGGTGGCTTTAAAGAGTTCCTCCAGGCGGACGAGGAGCAGTCCACCAGTGTAGAGAGATCCTCCAGCAGGAGATGAGGAACAGTTCATCTAAAGTAGAAGGAGTTCGTCCAGGCAGACGAGGTGTGGCTAATCCAGCTGTCCAGGCGGGTGGCGCATAGATCGTCCAGACAGGTGGGGGGTGGGGGTCGTCACTTGGAGCAGCCGCCGCAGTGTCTGAAACAGTCTCCACTCCCCGGGGGAAGTGGAGAGAAAGAGAAACATGTGAACAGCAATGAACAGACTACAGTTGAAGTAATATTAAATATTGTTGATAGATAAAGTAGGAAGAACCAGAGGATAGTGTTCAAGCTGCCATACTTCCCCAGCAGAATTGCTCCAAGGGCAGCGTAGCTAAAACTGTAGGTTTTTATTTCTGTTCCTAACTGGCCTGACCATAAGCTATTTCAAAGAGGAACGTTTTGAGCCTGGTCTTAAATGTAGAGACTGTGTCGGCCTCTTTTACATGAACAGGAGCTGGTTCCATAACATAGGAGCTTGGTAGCTAAATGCTCGACCTCCTACTGTGCTTTTAGAGACTCTGGGGACTAACAATAGTCCAGCATTTTGAGAACGAAGAGCTCTGTTTGGATGGTACGCTACTATTGCATCTTTGAGGTAGGATGGGGCCATATTGTTTAAAGCTTTATAAGTCAGGAGGAGGATTTTAAATTTGATTCTAAACTCAACAGGAAGCCAGTGAAGAGACTCCAACACTGGTGAAATATGATCTCTTTTTCTAGTACCTGTTAATAATCTTGCTGCTGCATTTTGAACCAGTTGAAAGCTTCTTATAGAGCTTTAGGACACGCTGTAAGCAGAGCGTTACAATAGTCTAATCTGGATGTGACAAATGCATGGATGAGTTTTTCGGCATCGTCTCTGGGCAGGATTTTTCTAATTTTGGCTATGTTACGCAAATGAAAGTAGGCTGTTTTACAGGCTTGATTTATATGAGCTTTGAACGAGAGATCTTGGTCAAATAGGACCCCAAGGTTTCTTACAGTAGAGCTGGGGGCTAGAGAAACTATCTGGTCAGATAAGGAGTCTCGCAGGTGCTTAGGGCCCAGCAGAATGACCTCGGTTTTTTCAGGGTTAAGGAGCAGATAATTAAGAGTCATCCAAGTTTTTATGTCTTTCACGCAGGCACTAAGTCTGTCTACTTGATGCGTCTGATCAGGTTTCATTGATAAATACAGCTGAGTGTCATCTGCATAGCAGTGGAAGTTAATGCCATGCTTTCTGATGATCATACCTAAGGGCAGCATATAAAGAGTGAACAGAACTGGACCGAGTACTGAACCCTGCGGCACACCGTAGGTTACTTTAGAACATGGGGAAGATCTCTGGTTTACATTAACAAACTGGTACCTATCAGATAGATAGGATTTAAACCAGCTAAGGGCGGTTCCACTGACACCTACATCACATTCTAACCTCTGCAGTAGAATGTTGTGGTCGATGGTGTCAAACGCTGCGCTGAGGTCCAACAGAACCAGGATTGAGACCTGTCCATCATCAGCAGCTAATAACAGATCATTTGTGACTTTAACTAGTGCAGTTTCAGTGCTGTGGTACGCACGGAACCCTGACTGAAAAACTTCAAATAAATTATTGTCCTGCAGGTGGCGACAAAGCTGTTTAATCACAATTCTTTCAAGGATTTTAGAGACAAAGGGCAGATTAGAAATAGGTCTATAGTTTGCCAGTATGTCAGGGTCTAGATTAGGCTTTTTCAAAAGTGGTTTAACCACTGCATATTTGAAGGACTGAGGGACATAACCGCTTTCTAGTGAAGTATTTATTATATTAAGAATGGGATTTATAATTAGGGGAGAATTTCTTTGAGGAGTCTACTTGGGATTGGGTCTAAAATACAAGTTGATGTTTTGGAGGACATAATGACTGAAGTTATCTCTGCCTGATCAACAGCAGTGAACCTATCTAGTATTACTGAAGGATTTGTATGGGACACTAGCTTTGCAGTCTGGGCTTGCTCAGTACTGATAGTGGGAGTAATTGCATTTAGTTTATCTCTAATAGTTGTGATTTTGCTGTTAAAGAATAGAAGGAAGTCATTGCAGCTTAGAGTAACTGGTATTGAGGGTTCTACTGCGCCAGACAGTTTGTCAGCCTGGCTACAGTGCTGAAGAGAAATCTAGAGTTATTTTTATTTACTTCTATTAAATTTGAATAATATCTGGTTTGAGCCTTACGCAGAGCCTGCTTATAAGACAGAAGGCAAGTTTTCCATTCTTTCAGGGATTCTTCTGTGTGGGAGCGGCGTAAGGATCTGTAGAGTTTTCTTACACTTGGTTTGTGAGAACTTAGTTCTTCATTGTACCAGGGGAGGCTCGCTTATGGCCTGATTACTTTCTGTTTAAGTGGAGCTGCAACATCAAGAGCAGATTTTAGAGAGTTGACCATTGAGTCAACAGAGTTATCAATAGCACTGGGACTGGCGCTGTTAACGACAGGATCACATGACATAATATTAAATATTGGTTCTATTATTTCTCTGAACTTTAAAATAGATTTTTCAGATATTGTCCTTTTCATTATAGTTTTAGTCTGAGGAGCTGGATAGTCCTTAAGAATAAACTGAAAGGTAATTAGGAAGTGATCTGACATTATTGGGTTTTGGGGGAAGACATTTAGGTCACTAATCTCTATTCCATAAGTTAGAACCAGGTCCAGAGTGTGCTGGTGACTGTGGGTTGGTTCATTTACATTTTGAGTGAAACCAATGCTGTCTAATAAAGCGCTAAAGGCATTACTGCGGCAATTATTTTCATTCACATGAATGTTGAAATCCCCAACCACCACGATATTTTCCCAGTCTAATACTAAATTTGATAGGAAGTCAAAGAATTCTGTTAAGAACAATGAATAAGGACCAGGAGGTCGATAGATTATTATGAACAGAACAGCTTTTTGGTTTCTCCAGTTTGGGCAGGTGATTGATAGGATAAGGCTTTCAAATGAGGAAGACTCATTATTAATTTTGTTAATTTTAGGACTCAGGAGTAAACTAGAATGTGAAATTACTGCCACCCCACCTCCCCGGCCTGAGCTCCTGGCAGCTTGAAAGTTAACATGACTCTGTGGGGTGGCCTCATTTAATCTGGACATAATCATCTTGTTGAAGCCAAGTTTCAGTTAAAGCTAAAAGATCAATATTATAATCGTTAATTAATTCATTAACTAAAAGTGATTTGGAGGAAATTGACCTAATGTTTAGCAATCCACATTTTACATGCTTATTTATTAGTTTATTTGTATCATGTGTAGGGATTATTTGTATTAAGTTATTTGGTCTGACACCTAAATTATCTGTATTTGGATCTGACTTATTGGCGTTATTTACACGAGGGACACGCACAGTCTCTATTTGCTTTGACTCTGAACACTTGATCTGTGACAGCGCGGGCGAGAGCTTAGCGACAGAGAAGAGACTCTGCACCCGGGACTCATATTTAGAGCGTCACTTTAGGCGACTAAGGCTATCGGCCAAATTCCGAACTAAAAGTGATGTACCCTCCGAAGTCGGATGGATGCCATCCCTGCGTATGAGCCCGGCTTTCCCAGAACGCACTCCAATTGTCAACAAAGACTACGTTGTTTTGGGGGCACCAACTAGACAACCAGCAGTTGAATGCTGAAAAGCGGCTGTACATTTCAGCATTGACCCGATTGGGAGGGGACCAGAAAATATTACGGTAGTCTGACATCGACTTCGCCAATTCACACACCGCTCCAACCTGCAATTTGAGCACTTCTGATTGTCTCCGCCGGGTGTCATTACCACCTCCGTGAATCACGATACGACGGAACCTCTGACTACTCTGTTTTAAAAGCCTAAGGTTTCCTTCGATGTCACCCATTCTGGCCCCCGGATAACACCTAACTGAGGCTGCTGGCAGCTTCACGCCTCTGACTATGGAACTTCCAATCACCAGAGTGTCACGTTCGGCGGGCGTGTGATCGCCGAGTGGGGCAAACCTATTGCAGACGGGAAGCTTATGGTGCACTAAAGGCTGGCGTTTAGCATCGATCCCTCCGAACTGTCACAAATCTATCCCTGTCTTGTTCCTGGTCTGGTCCCGCTGCGCCGGGAGGCGCTGGGGGCTGGTCTTATCCTGAGGCTTAGCCTTGCTACCGCTAACACTGCTAACCATGCTAACACTGCTACCTGCGGCGCGGTCCGGTAAACCTGATGCTACGACCTGGCTATAGCTAGACTTTAGCTCCTCCACAATGCGGATCCGCGCTTCTAACTCTGTAACCCTGGCTTCCAAAGCTACCACTACGCTACACTTCACGCAACTCTCCCTGTCGTCAGTAAAGGAAGCTCTGACTCAACATATGACAACTTGAACAGGTAAGGGCGAAAGAGGCAGAGGATGGGCCAGCCATGGCGCTAGTCGGCTAGGCTAGCTCGGTTGATGCTAGCGGGCAGGGGGATTTAATCCACGAAGTACTGAACAAAGTGAGCTAAATGAGGCTCCGGGTTGTTTAGGGAGCAATTAAACTTTCAATTATGTGTAGGAGGGTAAGATAGTTTTTGTATAATTCGTGGATTAACAATAAAGTGTGGAGAACGATCAACTCGCAAAACGTAAAATAATAATAATAATAATAATAAAAAAATAAACGTTGAAAATATGGGTCGCAGGGAGAAAAAGGTTGGGAACCACTGATCTAAAATATACAATAATTCGTTAAGAATTTAGAAACCAACACGAACACATCTTAAAGAAGAAGAATGTAAAGAAGAATGTGCTGATAAGGTTTTTTGAAAAAACATGCACTGATATCATTTGGACTTAATAGCACAATCACCAGAGACAGAAGACAAATCTGATATCTGCCTGTGGCTCCATCAGAGATAAGTGGAACAACGACGTATAAACTCTTTATCAGTCTATTAAAATAAAATCATGGTTACTGGGAGAGTGGATAAGGCTGCATGCCATGAAGTATTTTTATTTTTTGTCCTGGACCAAACCGTTGTATGTTGGCCCCCATCATTATATCATCATGTGCATGGTGTCCACCGTGTAGATGTCGGGGCATTAGCAGCAGACGGGTGATGGCCGTGAAGGTTTCTGGCACTGCCAGAGTTCTGACAGCAAGCACAGTTCTAACGGCTCGCCGCTGAAGGTGTTATTGGCGCCTGGATCTGGCACTGGTTCTACCTGTGCTCCTTATCACTATCAGCCTGTCTGGCACCATTCTGACCAGCTGCTGCTGCTGGCTTTATGGTTAGAAAATGAAAATGTTGTTGTACTCTGTGTCTGAGAGCAGGGCAGGGAACAGTGTGCGCCGCTTATTACCTGCCATTGGCTCACGCAGAGCAAACATGGCAGCCCGACAAACAACAGACCGCTAACAAGCCCAAAGGTCACCCAAGCACCCAAAATGGGGGATTTGTATGGACACAAAAATATTAACTGTTTACTACCACAAATTATTCTTTGCATTTACAGCAAATAAAACGTGTTGTGGGAAAATTTTACAAAACAGACTTAAATATTTAATATTGTTACAATTATACATAGACAAGACCATAGTATGTGTAAAAATACTATATGTGCATAAAAATCACAAGAAAAATAGTAACTGATGTAATACTTCTGTCGTGTTTACCTTGAGGACTTAAACGCACAATGCTAGAGTGTATCATCAGCAGCATCATCAGAAGGAGCACCTTTTTAACAAACAACACACATATGGACAAATAACTCTGTAGCAATTAAGAAGAATACGCACAGACGACATGGATGCTGCAGATGCTTCAGTGCGATTGGTGCTCACAGTCATCACAGTCATGTGACTTGCTCTGGGCACTTGCTGGGTCATCAGACCTAGTTATAAGCAGCAGAGACCTTCTGGTTCACAGCTCAGTATGCATTTTTACTACAAACCGCTATATATGTTCAAACAGTCACAAAAGAGTGTGATCACAAGCGTATGGGCTTCCATACAGATATGTATTACAAAACGGTGTGATTTTTTATATTGGTGCATTTAAGAGGGCAAAAACTTTCCCGATCAAATGTGCAACATAATGTACACACCAGATGTTAGGGGTGACACGGCAAAAAATGTACATCACAGTCAATCAGGGATCAGACCCTGAATGGATTTTGATTGTCATATTGCCCAGCCCTTTGAAATTGAATGATGCTTGAAGTAAATCTTATAATAGCCAGATTATCTCTCAGAATCATCACAATAAATGGCAAATGACATTTGCAGGGGCCTAAGTATGCTCTGCCCACTGGTTCCATTAACAGAAAATCATTCATCAATAATAAGTTGTGGCGTTCAAAGAAAATAAGATTATAATGTGCCACTATGCAAGCCCGTTGTGTAGATCAGTTCACCTGACAGAGATGAAAGAGAGCTTGTTTTGTTCCCATCAGCCCTTTCGTGTGTGAGTCTGACAGTGTGACTGGAGCAGAGCACAGACACAGGAGCAGGCTGCCTTCTTCTGTGACACTGTAGCTCCTCTGTTATTTCATAATTATTTCACACAGTGAGCCACATCCATTTTGAATTTCATTTTCTCTGACTGTTTCTATAAAAAGCCAAGCCCCTCTCTAATACCCTGCAGTGGCACAGCCGTGGCTGAAATGCTAGCGGTGTAGTAGTGAATGGGTACCGTAAAGGTCAATAGAATCTCCCTCTTATCTAATATGGTCTAAATCTGCTGCCCAGATCACAGCAAACTAAACCTCACAACTATACAGAGACAGATAGTATGGGCCGGGCTGACTACAGTTCAGTTTTGTATTTTTACGGCCCACAATATCACACCTAAACATGGATGTGTTTAGATTATCACAAAACATACCAGTCTTACTATGTAACATACTACGTAACTTTTCTGGTGGAGGGCCCATCACCTGCTTGTCTCCATGGAGATGTTATTCCTTTGCTTATAATGTTCCACAGTACAACATTAAACTTATCTCCATGGGGACAGGCAGGTGACAGGCAGGTGACTCCAGCAGGTCAATTTCCAAGTCAGATCTGTGGAGAGGTGGGCCCGCTCACAATAAGAATGCATGCTTTTCAAGGCAAAGCAGTACAACACAAGAAAATGTAATTAACAAATTCTATGAACATTCCAGGCAAAACAAAAACAACTCCACGACGTCAAGTAGTGGCAGACCCTCCACCAGAAACACCAAAAACAAAGGTACATAGTGCACCTTTAACTTTATTAAGCAGAAGCATACATTTTTGTTTAACTAGTAATTTATTACAGTAATAGTATGGTATATTTGTTTTTTCTCTCTCAAACAGTATGTTATTCTTATTTCAGAACGTAATTAATTATTGCTAACAACTGCTAAATACATAAAATAAGTAGAATCATGTCAATATTGTTATGTGGGCTTTCAATGTTTTTTTGCTATTTTATCCTGTGATGGGGACAGTAGTGCAGTTAAACTGGTTTCTTGAGCTCCAGTGCTCTTCAGAGTACACAGGTAAGCACAGGAAAGCCACTGGGACCGGACATCAAACACGTTTTTTCTTTTTTCGCCTCTACAAAAGTTATGCAGCAACAACACTCAATAACGTCCAGGTCAGAAGAGGGTCAGCATCAGATTGCACTATGATTAATGAGACACAAATATAGAGTTTTTAATAAACTGTGATGACTAAAACATTGTAAAAGTAATTCTTGATCAATCAATAATAATAGAAAAGTCCATATTAAATCACTGCAAAGATGAGCCACATATTTGAGGCTGGCCAGCAATCCGTCAGTGGAAGTGTTTACTTGTGATTTACTGCCAGTTTATTACCGGTATCAATACATTTGTGAAGCAACAGGGCAGGATGACTGCTTCACACATAAGATCTGAGAGGGAGTAAACAACAGTGTGTAATTAATATGGAAGGCTGTTTGGCAGGGGGATGCTTTAATTAATAAATAGTGAAAAAAAAGAGCTACATAGCTGGATGGTTTGAACTTTAAAAGATAAACCAATGAATATGCAACTCTTTTGTTTAAGTACAAAAAGTTGCATATTCATTGGCTTATGTTATATCTCATAAGAGTATAATCTGAATAAAACACTTAATGTGAATACTATGTCTCTTTGAAAAACTTTAGCTATAGAAGTGAACAGGTAATAGAGAGTGTACACTCCACTGTTGAGTTGAAGTTCAGCTGCGTTAAGTTTGTTGAACGCAGTCGGAAAGCGTTCTCTGGTTTTATCTGTCCTACAGAGTTTTGTACTGGGGTTAATTGGCCATAGGTCATTTGGAGAGGAAAAAGTCCAAAATTTTGGATGGTGTCCAACTGACTGAAAAACTACAGTACGAGGTGTGCTATTGATCTGCAGAGGAGAGTTGGCTGCTGTTATTTTAGACACAGTCATATTGTTTTGTCCCTGTGAGGAGAGAGACGAGGTTTTAAGGTGAGACGCTGCAGGTGAATAGGAAAAAATATGAAATTTAAAGATATCAGTTTGAAACTTCTCCTGTAGTTTACTGAAATGAAATATTTTTATAATGTGAAGTTTTCATGAATAAATAAGGCATTTTATGTAAAATGGACAAAATTACACATATTTGGGACATTTCAATCTGAAAAATTGACAGAACCAGGTTTAAATTTCTTGGTTCATTTTGTGCATATATAAACATCTGACTGAAAATGTGCCTAAAAATTAAAATTTCACTTTAAAAAAAACGTATAAATAAATCAGTTTTTGAATTAGATATCAGAAAAACCCTTGTACGTTTTGTCAAAATCTTGTTAAGTACAAGATTATACAGTTTGGTGTGTGTAGGTGGTACTTTAAGTAGTGATCGTTATGTCTCTGTGGGAGAAAAATGCCTTTTAAGAATACGGTCTTTGAAGTTACAATGTCCCAGAGAAATCTAGGGATGAAGTGGATTCAGTGAAATAATAAAACATCTTTAGGAACAGATTGGACAAGTTTGTTGTTTCCTCATGAAAGTCGATATGTATCAATATGAGAGAACAGATCAAAAAACAAAAAATTGAAAAATATTAGTTTTGCCTGTAGTGTCTCACCTTAAAATGCATTTATTTATATCATTATAAAATTAAACCACAACATTGTGGTTTACAATTAACAAAATGTAAAACAACAATTTATGTATGTTGTAGCTTAATACTAAATATAGCCGGAAAAAGCAAATGTCTTGTTTAACATGTTTAACTTCAACATTACTCTCATACCGGTTTTATTTTAATGATCTGCCCTGGTAAAATGAAGAGTTTGCGATCTGGTGGTGGAGGTCTATTTCTGGAGTGGAGGGCCGCTGGGCTACAATTTAATAAAAGCTTGTTGTATCTATCTAGGCAAGCTCCCTGTAATAAAGCTGAAGATAGACTTCAATTTGTCTTTTAGAGATGAACGGTAAATTGATCTATGGAGCTTAAGATAACTTAGGCAACATTAATAAATAATGATTTATTAAAGATTTATTTGGAACAATTGCATTTAGATTTAATTATCTTTTTTTGTTTATTGTTTAGCTTGTCATGTCAATAAACCAAGGCTACAATTTTGTATGAAGTACTGGCTTGTGTTAAAATCAATTAATTGTGAATAGTTGCAGAAATTAGCGCTGTCAGAATATTAAAATTTCAAATTCGATTTGTGGTCTTAGTAATTAATATAGATCAAAGTCATTGTGAACTGTTTCAGTATCGCTATAGATATAGAAATGTATCAAAGTGTATTTATTAAATTTATGACCAAACTTTTTTGTAGGCATTTACTCAAGTCACACTAATTTCTGTTTTACCCTGAAATTAAATGTTAGGGTGTGGATCGAGACTAAAACAAGTCAAAGGTTGCAACACACTGTACTGCAGTACTAAAACAAAGATAAGTCCTAAAGCTCTAATTTGTTCCTGAAATCCTTTTAATTCAACTGGCCAATTAAACAAGCTCACACACACTTAGGCAGAGCATGTCGTAGTGAAAAATCCCAGCTCTCTGACTGAGCAGCTTTAAATATTGCATGTGTGAGATGCTCTATCGATTTGGCTGTAAAACACATGCCAAAACTGCTGCAGGATGACCATGTGACTACCTCAGCCAATCAGAGGAGGCAGAGGATGTGATTGGCCGCGAGCAGCTCCTAAGGGTTTTGCCCTTACTGTGTCCCCTGGTGACGCACTGTTGTGTGTGGCTGAGTGCTTTATCATGTGGGACATAACACGAGCAGACGGTCACTGATGCCTTTACTGCATTAAGGACAATCACGATCAAGACACACAAAGATGATGACGAACAACAGGGAAAACTACTGAGGCATTGGTTCTTTCGCACAATGACAAAGATAGAGTGGTAGTTCAGGAGTGCATACTTTGTCTATTCTGTGCTTCAGTTCTAAAACACAAAGGTGAAGAATGAGCAAAAATGACTAGTTTCTTCTATCATAACACAATGTTACCAAATCCTCTTCATAGGTTCATAGGAAATGTCATGATCTTGTCTTGTGTTTTCATAAATAATCAATATTTTTCGAACTAAGACTCATTTAAAAGCAAACCCTCCTTGGCAAAGTTAACGAAAAGGATAATTTGAACAAATTGTATTATCAGGGAGAGAAAACGAGCAGTCTCATCATGGCACATTTAAGAATATGTCCATACCAATTACAAAATGTATGAAAGTAAACTTCAGTATTTCTGCAAGTTCAAAACTGTACAAAAGCTTTCCAACAGCTGTGAAAAACATAAGACATATTCAAAAGAAATGAAACCCTTTCAGACTAAAACTTAAAACCTTTCAAAGACGTAACAAACTTCGTGCACAATTTTCACTGCCACAATGTCTTATCAAACAGAGCGCAGAAGCACTAATCAACAGACTCCAAGTCAAGAGATCACTTTTAATGTTTTTAGAAAAAAACAACTGTGTACATTTCTAAAGTTGAGAACAATTCATTTCAAAGAGCATGTGTAAAATGAATATGGGCTCAGATTTGTGGTCTAAATCCTGTTATTAAGCATGACTATGATGATATGAAAGGACATTAACAGCAATTCTTATGTTATTATGTTAATTATACGCATATAAGGCTTCAAAACTACCAACAACCATGTAGACTAAATATCTTCCTAAAAATCTGTGACTTTCCAAACCTCTATTTAACACAATAATTCCCGATATCACACGATTATATAATTAGCTCTATGCCTAGCCTGTTGCCAGTAGCTCATGTGCATGGACAGCTGGGAGCTTCCTCACACCTAAAGTAGGTCTGGAACAGCTTGTACGTTTATGTGTTTGTGAATATTTCAGGTGGAGTCTTTCTGGGGGCTGGTAAACAGACAGGAGAGAGTCAGAAAATTTTATTTACCTGAGGGGAATAATTACATTTTTCATCAAAAGCAATTGTTCCGCTGACGGGAACGCAATGTCGAGCTGCCGCGAGAGAATGTAACAAGATGAAAAAAGCTGATGACGGTGGTTGAGGGCTTTTGATTTTAATAAGCATAAGGAAATTGTAATGCACAGGAATTCAATGTGTTGCGGCATACAAATACATGCTGACTGCAGGTAACTCACTGTTGTGTTGTTTACTTTGTCAGAGGGCAAGCTGTTTAAACACATCACAGTGCCTTCATACATTTCCCGCATCGCCATGGAAACAGCACAAGCTACCACTAGTGATAAAGAGGAGCTTAAAGGCTAATGCCATCACAAATGCAGCTGTTATATCATCGCACGCCGATAAAATGTTATTACTTTTAGCCTGACACTGAAATATGGCAGACTCATTTAGGAATTGGTTCAGAGAGCGCACCACTGTGGGACTGCGGTTTGCTCCAAAAGTACACTTAAACAATAAAAACCTTATCTCTCAGGGACAATTTGATAAAGACTCATATGTGAACTTGAATCATGAATTTAAAGTTAAAAGAAAAATGTTGGTTTAGCTTCAGAGCCTGTGCTGCCTGTAGCTTCATGTGACCAAATCTTGCAATAGTACAGATATATAACAGATTTTTTTGGGATCCACATTATAAGCTACTGCTACTTCTGCTACTCCATCTAACTAACTTAGCACATTTTAGGAGTCAAATGTCCATAGATACTTTTAAAATACATTATCAACCAAATAAAGGTGACTGTGGGCTTCTACGTAAATACAGAATATTTACTAATTTAGTGTAGTATGGATGAAAATCTGAATTTGAATATTATTTTTTATTTTATTTTATAATGCCACTGTCTTTGTTATAAAATTGTCTTTTCATATGTATTTTAGAGTGTGTATAGTCCACATAGTGATTACCATGATAAAAATACGACTATGACTATTATTTTATATTCAATTAGTGACGATTAATTGATTAATTATTGCAGCCTTTATCATGGAAACAACAAACTATAATAAAACCTGGCTACTGCTCCTGCCAGGTGGCTCCGGCAGCAATGAAGGATGGGCCAAATGCAGAGGACAACACCCACTTTGAAGTCTACTGTGGTTCCAGAAGTACATTTTCTATACATTTTTGCCATAGGGTTTTAGAAAAAATGTAATATTAAAAGTTTAAAGACAAGACAAAGGCTAGTGGCTATGCTGTTGTCCATAACCTGGTTGTTTTCAGTCTAAAATACACATGGAAAAATTCAGCTAAATGTTTTAATACCGTAACAGTTTATAACGTTTCAGACACAGATTTGAGACACAGAGCTGATTAGTGATGAGCAAGCTTTCAAACATTTAATATTAATTTGCTTCGGGATCTCTTTGGAAAAAAATGAATGAAAGGTTTACTTATGGAACCAAGCAGTGGGCCGTCACTGTTAAAGTATATCTTAATTATTAATATTGGAAAAATTTAGCATTAGCTCATAATAAATATACAAAACAAATCACAAGCAATCTGATAAGAAGTTGTGAGGTGTCTGAAGAAACCACTGACTAATTTAATGTGACATGAACACGTAATCTGAGGATTAAAGGTTCCCATTCATTTGTTTCGACCAGAAGCAGGTCATGGGACCACCTGACCATCACGACCGCTCTGACAGCACTGACCCATGATACCACCAAACACAAAAATGGCGGAGGCAGTGATTTGCGGCTGTAATGAACTGTGGACGAGACAGCAAAGTGACAGCAAACTGAACACGGATTGAAAGATGTAATGTATGTTCAACCTTCTCACAATTATTTCCACATCCAATTTTTAAATTTGTATTCACATTTCTCTGGGGGAATATTTGATAACAATAAAAAGATCTAACCTGTAATTGAATCAATGCATGGTAAGTAAACATTCTAGACGAATAATAGCATCACAAGACAAGCAAATTGCACATGACCACCTCTCAGAAAAAAATCATGTTGTTTTTTGTTTGTTTTTTTGGTCAGTTTCTAAATTTAGATACAATGCAGAATTTAAAAGTGACTGAATTGTAAGGTAGAGGTGGGCAATATATCGAAATTCAAATAATATTGTGAATGTTGTTTTGAAAATATGCAAAATGTTATATTATATCATACACATTTCTGTTAGAGTGACATAATATCGTTGGACTATCGTTATTGGGATACTCCAAAAATATTGAGATATTCAGTTTAGTCAACGTCGCCCAGCCCTCCAATGAACGCGATCACTTTGTGCAAAAAATCTGTGGTGTTTTAAGCCTTCGTCTCCCGCAGAGCGACAATGTATAAAGCAATAATGGATATGGGTCTTTAATGAAAGAGTAAAATATGACACAACAGCCCGTGACCATGTGACACTGAGGGGCATGGGGAGTGACGGAGCACGGGGGGAGCTGCAGCAGTGATACATAGAGCTGAACCTAGGGGCCAACAGCCGTAAATCCTGGCCTCTCCCGCTCCACCCTTAAGAAGCGAGCCCTGATTAAATTTTCATTCTGTCTCGCGCCTCCTTGCCTTCTCTCCCTGAAGCCACATTTATTTTTGTAGTTGAAAGAAATCCTCGCCGCTCGTCTGTTGGGCTTGTTCTGGGGCTTAAAAAAACCTCTGTAGAGACTGATATCGCTTTAAGATTGAAGTCAAATAGCTCATCTCTGAAGCAGCAGATTTTTACTCCAGACATAACTTCTGTGTGTCAGAGAGGATTTGCTGAATTTTGGGTTTATATAAAAAGATGAATGGGGAAACGTTTGCAATTTGCGTACTATTTACAAAAGCAATACACATAAAAACAACATCTAACCTTCAAAAAGATCCCCTATGAGTGAGTCACAATGTCAAAAGTATAATGGCTATTATGAAAATGAACATCACGATTTTATGATGATTAGCCTTGTGAAATCCTTCAGTCATTTTCCAAGTCTCATGGCTCTGCATTCTTTACAAGTTTTATATCATCAAACTTTCTGAATGAAAAAGTAATCATATTGTCACATAAACAACCAAGTATATACAGCATTAAACAGAAATTACTCATTGTTGAGGCCTATAGAATGATTATTTTAACAATTAACTGAATAATCTTAAGAACCCTACCTATGATACATTATAGCATTGAAACAACCAATAAAGTTCGGGATTTTCTCGTCACATCACAGCAAATCCCAGATAGTATGAACCCAGGTACTCATATGCTTCAGATAGAAGTTCCCCATTGAGGGACATATAAAGGTTCCCTTATCTTGTCCGAGTGTGTTTAAATGTACACCAGCAGATCTTCCCTTAATGTTTGATGTATGATGTCGCTCTTTACTGCCATCTATATTTAGAAACGTATTTCTTCAGTAACCAGTGGCAGTATTAATAAGTGCGGCGGAGTTGTTCTCACGCTGTCAGTCTCCTCCACATCTGTCAGCTGACTTCACATTTAACCAATGAGAAACTTGGCGCTCTCAAATGTCTGATTCCCGCTGTCGCTCTCTGCTCCACACTCCAGAGTCCAATTCTACCGCTGACACTTTATCTGGGCTCTTGTCATTAGAGGGGACAGTGTGTCCTCTCCATCGGGGGGAGAACACCAATTATTTGTTCCCAATAAGACAGGAATCACACCAGCTCATAGAAATTACAGCAAGATGGGGTCATCCAAATGCCTTTATATCTATTCAATCACCCGACTCGTCATTAGCAGCGCACAGAGATGGGCACTTCTGCGCCTCTCTCTAATGAATTGAGAACCTGACATTGAAAATGAGCTAATACATTCTGTGGACTGGATGTATATTAGTGCGAATCCACAATGTTATTATGATTGACACTGGAAATTTATATGTGTCTGTCTTCAGAGTGTGTTGTTTGGCCAGCCACTACATGCAAATCCAACAAACAAAACATGATGTCCTTCAAATCTGTTAGTTATTGTTAGTTACTAAACTACACAATTACTACTCTTTACTTTTACAAGAATACAAGAAACAGCTTATTAAATTATTAATCAAAATAATCAAAAGGAAGAACTCCCCCAAATCTGATGCTTTTACTGAAACAGGATTGGGTGTAGACCTCTTGATTAAAAAGACGAAAAAATTACATTGACTAAGTGCAATGGTTGGATCTGAGGTTGATTAAAATAGACCCACCCGGAGGAGTAGCTAAAGCATAAACACATACTGTAACTCATTATATTTTTCATTCAATAAACTATAAACACTGAAATCCAAGGCACTGTCTACACTAAGGTTTAGTTAATAACAATTTACTCTTTGCACACGTCTTGTGGTCAGTCAGCGGCAGTGAAGTAATTAAATTCTGCCTACTTATCTGTGCAGAAAGTCATCATAAGCTCAGCACATCCTGAACACTTCAGCTCCTCCTCACACACATTAGCACATAGCACGACACTCTGAGCTTCAAACAGGAGAGGTCTTCCCATGTCAACAACACGCCTCTCATGAAATAATCAGCTCGTCTGTGGAACATGAACCCTGCTTCAGCACCCACATATTGGGGCACTACATAGTGCGACTAATTGGGATTATAAAAACAATTTATCCAAAAGTGCCTCTGCCTCCCCATGTCTTGTAATGCAGAGCTGCCATGCATAATGTATTCAGTGTACTAGCTGGGGAGATATTTACCATCTGCATATGAAACGCTCGCCCTAGAAATAGCTTTAACTCTGTGAGTAGAAAAGAAGCTCTAGTGAAGGTGGCTGGAAAAATGGGCGGCCAAATGGGACTTTTCAGTTTAGCTACACTTTATTGTCCCTTTATGGCGGCGTGCTCCTGTGGCATTTACTGTAACCCATTCACTTAAAATTGGTGGCGACCTCATTCCTGACATAGGTGCTCTAACTGGAAACAAGTTAGCACATCCAGGAGCCTGGTACAGCTTCCCAAACACAAACTATAATGAATACAGTGATTTAGACTGAAATTTAGATATTCTCGGGATTGTTGTTTTGAAGATAAGCAAAATTTGAACATCAAGTACAATGTAAAATGCGACAAAGAGCTGATTAAAAATAAAAATTACAAAAGTTATGTTGTAAATAAATAA